>CM076575.1:273070571-273268274 GCA_034641835.2 Pinus albicaulis | reverse complement strand
TGAAAGCTAAGTTAGGAATATTACAGTCCTCCCCTCTCAAATTTTTCTTGTCCTCAAGCAACTGCAAGGATAGAACTAAAGAGCCGCCCCTCTTCTTCCTATAGCATCCTCAAGTGATAAGTTCCTCCAAAGAACAAGATTCTTTCTCAACAATATGTCCTCAAGTTGTTCCTCCCATGTGTAAAAGTATGCCTTTGGTGAAAATTCCAAATGGCTCTCAACATGAAAAAGTGGGATATACATGGAAACAACTGCACATGGTCTAGAGGCCTTCTTGAGGCATGGAATCAGAAATATATTGGGAATCATAATCCCCATGTGAAGCCTCCATCCCCAAGCTATCATAAAAAAAAAATAGTCACCGTCCAACATGGAAACTCATGAAACATCTCCTCCACCTTAGCCTCCTGCAAAGAAGGTGGGCTGCATGGATAAATATGTGGGACTAAAATGTCCATTCCATGCTGCTTCTCTCTCCACTTATGATATGTGTGGGGCTGCTATTGACCTTGGGCTGAAATATTATGGTCTTCAAGCATGACCCAAGTCACCCCTCCAATCAAAACATCCATGAAGTGCCTCTCCCAAGAACTCAAGTTCTTCAAATGTCTCCTCCCACATGAAGACACAAGGTGTAATGTGGCAATCATGGTTTTCCCATTTTTTCTCTTGAAACATGTAACATATGAAGTATGGACAATCATACTCCCAATGGGCACCTCCCACTCTTGTTCCATCCTCCCAACAAATCTCCCCATAAGAACAAGAACAACATCAATACATGGAAGCAAAAACCAATGAAAACAAGTTGCCACATGACAACCAGGAGGTGAATCATAGTTCCATATGTGGAACCAGTGTAGTGTATCCTTTGCATACCTCAATAAAAGGTATAAGAAGTGTCTTTTCAGCCACTTGTTTTCTACCACAATCATCCTACAATATTAAATCATGTAAGTAACATTTGGTGCCAATGCTGCACACCAAAAATCATGTGGCATCCCCCACAAACCACAAATAGAATGGCCAACATCAATGCTGCAAATGACCTAAAGTACATCACAATACAATATACAAGAAGGAAAGACCCTCCTTGGAACAATATGTTTCCCATAAAAAGTAAAGGAGTATAAATAATAAATCATAAATAATAAATCATAAATATACATCCCTTATCATGTACTTTGGTCATTGAGCTGAAATGGCTCAATTGAAAAATCTCCCTCACTCCAAATGAGTAGGGAAGTGGTTGTGACAACCTCTCCATCATCATATAGGCTATGCATATCTCCATATTCTGATATACATCCCGTTGGATGACCTCCCAAGTGAACTCCTACAGTAAGGAATGATATGCATCAAGGTGCATGGAAAGAAAGCCCACAAGTGCTGCATGTCGATCTCTCTTCTTATGCCCTAAAATCCACGTCAAAAATATCATATCATGGTAATACATGTCTCCATCCACTACTCCATCACACTCATCTCCTACATGTCTTCCAAGTGAATCATATGTGAAGTGATCCTGGGAACACTCCATCAAAAAACCCAAGATCCAAAGTGACAGCGTTGTAGGCCTTTGTAATAAGGCTCTTGTCATCTCATAGCTCCATCCTTTGACATCCCTTATGTCAAAGTAACCATCAAACTTAATGCTATTATATGTGAGAGATCCTTCCCAAAGTGGAAGCACCTCTTCATCTTCCAAGGTTAAAGAGTAGCCCCTTTTCACCATGATAGTGCCATCTCCTACTCCTGCAACATCATGCAAAGTATGGGATAAGATCATCCCACACCATCATCAAGAAACAATAGCTCTAGTTTCCTTCCCACACCATCATCATATAAGTCATGGAGAAATAATATGAAATTTTATATGAAAGATATCACATCATTCAAATATACCCAAACTCCTTGCTTCCATATGATGTAAGTGCCATGCTAAATTCCATCCATCCACATGCCCTTTGAAATAGAATGTGTCATAGAATGGCCAAACTCTTTCAAGAGTAACCAATGTAGTCTTGCATCCTGTTGTCCATTGTCATAGATCTGCAAGTGGTTCCTCAACCTCTTTCTCATCAACATCACCCATCCAACCCATGGTGAGTGTCTATCATCATGTCCAAAAGTGGCATCCCTCCAATGGATAATACCACCACCCTTGTTGAAAAATACTGAGAGGGGGGGGGTGAATCAGTATTTAGTGTAGACAATCAAACTTTTACTTTTTCCTTTCTAAAAACCCATACGCTACTTTACTGAAGGAAACTAGCGTATATACGCGGATATCCTTTATAGAACTCGCGTATGTCCAGAGATCTAATTAAGTGTTTTGAATCTTAACTCAGATCATTGCATTATTCATTCATCAGATATTTTAGAAACAGTAAACAGGTGCAGACAGAACAGAATAATCATCACACATATGCAACACACATGAACACCAGGATTTTTTAGGTGGAAACCCAATTCGGGAGAAAACCACCGCTGCCGTTGTTTCAGCCTTCAAAATTTATTATTAAGAAAACTTCTTACAATCATGTACTGGTGCAGACTCAAACCAGCACGCAGGCACCCACCTGCAGAAGGCTACAACCTTCTCTCGTTTACCAGCCTCTCCTGGAAGGGAGCTACAACCCCCTGCACTCGTTTACCAGCCTCTCCTGGAAGGGAGCTACTACCCCTTGATATGAGTACTGGCTTCTACTAGCAGAAAGCTTCCACTTTCATACTGAAGGCTTCAACCCTCAAATCCACTGCAGACCACGTTTCATCAATTTTCAAACTGGATCAAACAGCTCCAACACAACCCTTTACTTGTCAATAAACAACCTTTGCCCAAAGCATCAAACAAAACTGTGAAACCATTGTAACCAGAATATCAGATATAACCCAGACTTCAGAATAGATATGCAGAAACATATTCAACCTTCAAAAACCATTAGATCATAAATCATACGCGCTTTTATTTAATCAGACCCGCGTATATACGCGCTTTTCAGAAGACAAACCCGCGTATACTTCAGTACATTTTCCAAAGAAAACCCTAACTGCGCATACGCGCTTTTCTTTCCACATACCCGCGTATACATGCGCTTTTCATGAAACGAACCTGCGTATAGATCTATAAAATATAAACTTTGCAGTACAGACTAGATCTATAAACTTACCCAGATTTCTTCAATCTATTTAACAGGATTGCGCCAGGTCTTCTTCACTTCTTTTCAGATCATCCTTGACATTCACCATTTTTATATCTAGAGATCTTGAGCCTTCATCATGTTCATATGAGAATCATAGATTCAGATCTATCAATTAGGAACAGAGTTCACCCATACAGATATACTTCAGAGTGAAGTATTCATCAAAGCCCAGACTCATCCACACCTTTTGCACAATGATTTTCTTCTCCTTATATAGGGTTACCCTTCATCAATACCATGAGTCAAAACCACATAACTTCCAATGGTATTCCTGGACGGGATCACATAGGCAAACCATCATTCAATACAATGGGTCAATACCATGGTAGTTACCCCTGGTTTTACAAATTTAGAGTGCTTTTTCCCATACGCGACTTGGCACGTTATTTCCCACGTGCATACGCTACTTCGTCTAGAAAAATCTGCGTATGGCTTGAGACATACTCTTTTCATCATGTTCTGGCACATACTGACATTCCTTCCATCATTACCTTCTATACTCATTGTAGATACATCAGATTTACATCATTTAACAAGTTCATCAAGTCAAGAACAACTTCGTCAAGTAGGTTGCCATCATCTTCATCAAGTGGGTTTCCATCAAGGACAACACTCTGCATCATATTGCCAACAATCTCCCCCTTTGGACTTAACGGCAACCACGATGGTGTTTGATCACCATAACGGATAGATACATTAAGAACAACCATTATTCAAACACCATGTCACTCTCCCCATTTGACATCAAGGGCAAAGGGCGAATCAAAACCAACACAAGGTTTTTCTCCTTATGTAGACATAAGAGCTCTGCAGATCTGATGTGCACTGAAGTTACCATGCTCCCCCTGAGTTCATGCTGAATCTTCAAACATATTTTTCAATGAAGTACATGACTCTATGACCTTCCTATCACCAAGACTCATACTTACATCAAAGATCCAACCAAGTGGATTTACATATGCGACTCAAATACCCAACCAAGTGGGTTTACACATTTTGACTCAACTACCCCACCAAGTGGGTTTACAAATTTGAACAAGTCCTTACATGACTGAATATTACAATTTACATCATGGGTCTCAACATGACCTTTTCATCAAATTACAAGTATGACTTTTCACAACCAAAACCAAAAATACCTCAAGAGAGAGATCAAGTTTCAGAACCATCATAATGCCAACAATGCATTATTCTCAGCCAGGCTAATGCTCCCCCTGAAACTGTGCATCCTTTCCATATGACCAAAACTCCTCCTTAGCTTGAGTAACCTGAACACTTTCAATAGCTAATCATCAAGGCATCTTCACCCAATATCAGAGAATGAAACAGAAATATAAGAGTTGAAACATCACCAGAGAAGCCATACAGCATCAGAGATACCAAATAGCACCATAACTTGTGCTGAAGAATGCTGACCCAGAAAATTTGTCAGCAACCATCCATACGCGGTTTTCTGTGTATGAACTCGAGTATATACGTGACTATCTTTCAGGAAACCCGCGTATCCAATTTAATCTTCTGAAATTAAGCAGATCTGATCTTATGAGAGGCAGAGACCATTCCCAGCTTCTGTCTGAGATATTCGAATGCTTCCCTGGGCAGAGGTTTGGTAAATATATCAGCAACTTGTTCTTTGGAGGGAACATACTCCAACTTCACCTTTTGTTCAAGCACTTGTTCACGTAAGAAGTGATACTTGATGGGAATGTGCTTGGTCTTTGAATGCATAATTGGATTCTTTGAGATACTGATGGCACTTGTATTATCACACATAATGGAGATAGGAGATGTACATTTGATTTGAAAATCTTGCAGGGTTTGCATCATCCAAAGAAGTTGAGTGCAACAAGACGCGGCAGCCACATATTCTGCTTCTGCTGTAGATAAGGCAATAAAATTTTTCTTCTTGCTGAACCAAGACACTAACCGGGGTCCCATATAGAATGCACCACCACTAGTGCTTTTCCAATCATCAACATTTCCAGCCCAATCTGCATCAGTGTAAGCATGAAGAGTAAGATCAGCATTCTTTGGATACCATAGTCCAAAGTCTTGAGTTCCTTGCAGATATTTGAATATTCTTTTAACTGCCTGAAGGTGAGTCTCTTTTGGATTAGCTTGGAATCGTCCAACAATCCCAACTGCATGCATAATGTTCGGTCTAGTCCCAGTGAGATAAAGTAGGCTTCCTATCATTGATCTGTATTCTGGTTGATTCACTGCGGGAGAATCATCATGAGAACTGAGATTACATCCGGTTATCATTGGTGTACTTACAGGTTTACATTCTTCCATGCCATACTTCTTCAGAATTTGCTTAAGATATTTTGCTTGAGATAAGAATATTCCATCTGCAGTTTGATGCACTTGCAACCTAAGAAAGAATGTTAGTTCTCCAAGTAAGGACATTTCAAATTCTTGCTACATGACAGAAGCAAATTTCTTACTCATAGATTCTTCATTACTCCCAAAAATGATGTCATCAACATATACAACCACAATCAATAGTTTATCATTTTCAACCTTTGTGTATAAGTTGCTATCAGCAGACCCCTTTGAAAATCCTTGTTGATGAAGATATTTGTCAAGACGATAATACCATGCCTTTGGAGCTTGTTTGAGACCATATAGAGCCTTTTTAAGTCTACAAACAAGATTTTTATCATTTCCCAAAATGAATCCTTCCGGTTGTTCTATATAAACTTCTTCTTCTAGATCACCATTGAGAAAGGTAGATTTAACATCCATTTGATAAACTTTGATTTGTTGAAAACTTGAAAAAGCAAGAAACATTCTTATGGCTTCAAGTCTAGCTACAGGAGCAAAAGTTTCTTCAAATTCTATACCTTCTTGTTGAGTATACCCCTTGCAAACCAGTCTAGCTTTGTTTCTTATAACATCCCCATTCTCATTTAACTTGTTCTTGAATATCCATTTAGTTCCAATGATATTTTTATCATGTGGTCTTGGCACCAATTCCCAAGTGTGATTATTTTCAATTTGATCAAGCTCTTCATTCATGGCTTGAATCCAACATTCATCTTTGCAAGCTTGATTGACATTGTGTGGTTCAATTGTGGATAGAAACGCTAGATAGCTAGAAGATCCCACAAGAGTCCTCCTTGTTTGTACACCTGATTCCTTGTCTCCCAAAATTTGAGATTCAGGATGATTCTTTTGAACATATCTGGATGGAGCCTTTTCAGACAAATCATCTTCAGGTTCTTCATTGGATCCACTGTCTATATTATTTCCATTTGATGTAGAAGGACAAAAATCACCATCATCTTCTTCTGTTGCTTGTTTTTCTTCTTTAGGAGCTGCAGGAGACTCATCAATAACAGCATCAACACATTGAACAATATTTCGAAGCCTTTTATTGTAACATTTGTATGCTCTGCTTGTAGATGAGTAACCAACAAGTATCCCTTCATCTGATCTAGGTTCAAACTTGCCAAGATTTTCATCATTATTTTTGATAAAGCATTTACTTCCAAAAATTCTAAAATTCTTCACAGAGGGAGAATTACCATACCAGAGTTCATATGGAGTTTTGTCACTATTTACCCGAATATGTGCCTTGTTGAGAATGTTTGCTGCTGTATGTGCTGCTTCTCCCCAGAACATGTCAGGAGTTCCAGAATCATCAAGCATAGCTCTAGCTATTTGTTGAATTGTTCTATTCATTCTTTCTGCTACGCCATTTTTTTGTGGAGTGCCTGCTACAGAGAACTGTCTTTTTATGCCATGTTGTTCACAAAATTCAAAGAATTCATTTGATGTATATTCTCCTCCTCGATCAGATCTAAGACACTTGATTTTTAGATCTAATTCATTTTATACCAATGCTTTGAAGATCTGAAATTTTTCAAATGCTTCATATTTGCGTTTAATCAACCCGATCCAACACATTCTAGAGTAATCATCAATAAATAAGATATAGTATTCTTCCCCACATGGTGACTTTTTCCTCATAGGTCCACATATGTCAGTATGAATGAGTTCAAGAGGCTTACTTGATGATCCTTCTTTGGCATTAAATTGTACTCTGGTCTGCTTACCGAATTGGCAAGATTTTCATATGATACTCTCTGGTAGAGTAATATTGAGAAGACCACGAACAGCTTGAAGTCTGCTTGCTTTGTTGATTTGAGAGAAGCTCGGATGCCCCAGCCTTCTATGCCATAGCCAATTTTCTGAAGACTTTCTCAAGTAACATTGATCTTTGCAGTTCTTCAATACATACAGGTTGCTTGGAGTTCTTTTCCCTTTTATAATAGTTTTACCTGTATCAAGATCATGAACCACACATTCTTTTGAACTAAAGACAACTTCAGTTCCTTGATCACACATTTGACTTACACTTAACAGATTATGCCTTAATCCATCCACATACATGACATCATTAGCCTTCACCTTTTCTTTTAGAAACACGGACCCTTTTCCTTTAATTACAGCAGGAGAATCATTTCCAAATGTTACTTTCTTTTCCTTTTCTAGAGCATTATATGAAAGGAGTTTGCTTTTGTCACCTGTCATGTGTCTTGAGCACCCACTATCAATGTACCATTGATTTTCTTCACCTTCTGCAAATAATGCTATCCCACAATTTTCAACTTGTAATTCCTTCTTTTTCCATACTTTGGAACTTGAAGGAAAATGTTGTTTTGGCTGGACTTTGCTCCTGCATTCAGATTCTTCATGGCCAAAGTTATTGCAATAAGCACATTCAACTTCATTTTGAAGAGGAGAAAAGTTGTTATAGGTGTTATTTCTTTGGTTTAATATCCATCCTTTTCTTTCTTGCTTCTCTTGTCATGATGGTTTTATATGAAACACATTGAACAACTTTATGACCAAAATTGTGACATGAGAAACATTGTCCATTGAAGTAGAAATTTCTACGATCATGAAATCTTCTGTTTGAATTTACCTGTTGATTGTTGCTTCTTTGAGAGATATCCCTTGTATTGTGATGATCATGCTTTACCTGTAAAGATTCTGTATTCCCTTGCTGAGTGGCTGAATGAAGTAAACCAGTTGTAGCTGCTTTTAGATAATTTGGTGCAGAAGCCTGAGAAGATTCTCCGGTATATCCAAGACCTATCTTGATAAGAGGAGAATGTTGAACCTTGATAATCTCATCTAAGGTTTCAGATCCTTTAGCAAATCTAAGATTCAGAGTCTTTACTTTCTCAAGTTCTTTTCTTAGACTTACTACTTCACATTCTAATTTTTCATTATGTTTCTTTGCTTCTTCATTCTGCCATTTCAGAGTCTCTATGATTATTTTACTTTCTTCCAAGCATATTTTGAGTTGATTTTTTTGATCAAGAAAATCATTGTCATCTAGAGCATCTACAAAAGCATCCTTATCATCTCTACAATTATTTTCAAATGCCATGAGAAGTCTAAGATCTTGTTCACAGTCTTCCTCACTATCAGATAACCCATCACTGTCTTCATTTGTATAGTAGCTTTTCTTAGAGCTAGATCGATTCTTATTCCTTCTTGCTACTTCTTTCTCTTTAGCAGATGTTTCTTTATAAGGACATTTTGCAGCATAATGACCAACTCTTCCACAATTGAAACATTTGAAAGGAAGCGTACCTTTGAATCTTCCGGTTCCTAGTTGGAGTCTTCTCACAAAGTTTGCCTCATCTTCTTCTGAGATATATCCTGATCCTTCCGATTTTTTAACTTCTTTCCCTTTTGTAGAAGCTTTAAAAACAGCTTCTTTGACTTCAGATGGTCCTCCTCTCCTCATTTCATAAGCAGTCAATATGCCATGAAGTTTCACCATGGAAAGATTTTGAATATCCTGTTTTTCTTCAAGGGCATAAACTTTTGATTCAAATTTTGTCGTTAGCGATCGTAAAATTTTCTCAACCAAAGTAGTGTCGGATATTGTTTCACCCATATTTATCATACGATTTACAACATCATCAATACGTAAAAATAAACTGGCAATACTCTCATCACCATGCATCTTTAAATTTTCATATTCAATTCTAAGAGTTTGGAGTTTTGCACTTTTTACCTTTGCGTCGCCTTCATAACTTAGAATGATTTTGTCCCATATTTCCTTTGTTGTATTCAGCTGCATGACTTTGACAAATTCTGATTCAGTTAGACTTCCTGTTATAGCATTGACCACTTTTGTGTTTGATTCATAATTCTTCCTTTCAGTTGGATCTGTTGGTGTAGCAGCTAGATATTTATATCCTTGTTCAACAATGGCCCATACATCAGCTCCCATAGACTGAAGATAGGATCTCATCCTTACTTTCCATAAGATTAAATTGCTTCCGTTGAAGAGCGGGGGCTTGATAGATGTTGTTCCCTCATTATTGCTCATCTTGCTTGATCTTCCTTCTAGCGGCTAAGCTTTTTCAGAAGGACCTGCTCCGATACCAATTGTTGGGAAAAATACTGAGAGGGGGGGGGGGGGGTGATTCAGTGTTTAGTGCAGACAATCAAACTTTTTCTTTTTCCTTTCTAAAACCCATACGCTACTTTACTGAAGGAAACTAGCGTATATACGCGGATATCCTTTAAAGAACTCACGTATGTCCAGAGATCTAGTTATGTGTTTGAAACATAACTCAGATCATTGCATTATTCATTCATCAGATATTTTAGAAACAAGAACAGGAGCAAGCGGTGAATGTATCAATCATCACACATATGCAACACACATGAACACCAGGATTTTTAGGTGGAAACCCAATTCAGGAGAAAACCACCGCTGCCGTTGTCTCAGCCTTCAAAATTTATTATTAAGAAAACTTCTTACAATCATGTACTGGTGCAGACTCAAACCAGCACGCAGGAACCCACCTGCAGAAGGCTACAACCTTCTCTCGTTTACCAACCTCTCCTGGAAGGGAGCTACAACCCCCTGCACTAGTTTACCAGCCTCTCCTGGAAGGGAGCTATTACCCCCTGATATGAGTACCAGCTTCTACTAGCAGAAAGCTTCCACTTTCATACTGAAGGTTTCAACCCTCAGATCCACTGCAGACCACATTTCATCAATTTTCAAGCTGGATCAAACAACTCCAACACAACCCTTTACTTTTCAATAAACAACCTTTGCCCAAAGCATCAAACAGAACAGTGAAACCACTGTAGCCAGAATATCAGATATAACCCAGACTTCAGAATAGATATGCAAAAACACATTCAACCTTCAGCTACCATTAGATCAGAAATCATACGCGCTTTTATCTAATCAGACCTGTGTATATATGCGCTTTCCATAAGACGAACCCGCGTATACTTCAGTACATTGTCCAAAGAAAACCCTAACTGCGCATACGCGCTTTTCTTTCCACAGACCCGCGTATACATGCGCTTTTCATGAAACGAACCTACATATAGATCTATAAAAGATAAATTTTGCAGTACAGACCAGATCTATAAACTTACCCTGATTTCTTCAATCTCTTCAACAGGATTGCACTAGGTCTTCTTCACTTCTTTTCAGATCATCCTTGACATTCACCATTTCTAGATCTAGAGATCTTGAGCCTTCATCATGTTCATAAGAGCATCCTAGATTAAGATCTATCAATTAGGAACAGTGTTCACCCAAACATATATACTTCAGAGTGAAGTATTCATCAAAGCCCAGACTCATGAACACACCATGCACAATGATTTTCTTCTCCTTATATAGGTTTACCCTTTTTCAATACCATGAGCCAAAACCACATCTCATCCGATGGTATTCTTGGGCGGGATCAAATAGACAACCCAGCGCTCAATACAATGGGTCAATACCATGGTAGTAACCCTTGGTTTTACAAATTTAGAGCGCAATTGAGCATACGCGACTTGGCACGTACTTTTCCATGTGCATACGCTACTTCTCCTAGACAAACCCACGTATGCCTTAAGACACACACTTTTCATCATTATTCTTGCACATGCTGATATTTATTTTTCTGGTACTTCTACCCTTCTTGTAGAACATCAGATTTGCATCATTAATGCATCAAGAACAACTTCATTAAGTATTTTTCCATCATCTTCATCAAGTGGGTTGCCATCAAGGACAACACTCTGCATCATATTTCCAACATTTATAATTAGTGAATTAATTAATAATTAATTCACACCACTCTCACTAATTGTATCAATTAGTTAAACTGAATACAAATAGCTCAACTATGTTTAGATTAGTTAAACTGAATACAACTCCACTAACTTCCTCAATCAACTCCACCAAAATCTGTCACATGAGTTCTAACTGAAGTATCCATGCAATAGCTCCACTTAACCCTCAGGAATAGCGTAATTCCTTCTGTCAGCTCCTGTGCCACATCCGTGCACTTAACTGAAGTGCTCCAAGAGAATAAGATAATGTTTATAGTCCAAATATTATTAAGAGCTAATAATATTCGACATATCTATTTTTAGACTGGCAATCTAAAAATAGATTCCGCCCAATATGTCTAAAAATAGAAGTCCATCTATTTTTCTGACTTGACCAACCATCCACAAATAGCATCCTGCAACTCATAGAACATGATCCATATGTCTAAAAATAGACATAGTCTAAAAATAGACTTTGCGCCAAAAATAGCCTGCGGGCCCACTTAGTGAAGGCGACTTCTTTCCACTAAGCTCATCATCTTGTTGCAATATCAACACTCCCTCTCAATAAGAT
The DNA here is from genome assembly GCA_034641835.2 of Pinus albicaulis. NCBI lineage: Eukaryota > Viridiplantae > Streptophyta > Pinopsida > Pinales > Pinaceae > Pinus > Pinus albicaulis. The sequence goes on along the minus strand of CM076575.1, from coordinate 273,256,394 downwards.
AAGGATTATCTGCCACCCCTATCCTGCCTCTGTGGTATTCGAACTTTCTCCTGGTGAGCGCCTTCGTCAAGATATCAGCATCCTGATCCTCCGTGGGAATGTATGAAAGTAACATGATCTTCCGCTGCACACAATCTCTGATATGATGATATCGGATGTCAATGTGTTTAGATCTATCATGAAATACTGGATTAACCGAGAGTTTGATGCAACTCTGATTATCACAATAAATCACAGTAGGCTCTAAGTGTGAACCGAACAACTCGACCAGGATCTTCCTCATCCATATAGCCTCGCATGCAGCCAAACTCGCTGCCATATACTCGGCCTCTACTGAACTGAGTGCCACGGATCTCTGCTTCCTGTTGTACCAAGAAACTGTTGTCGACCCGATACTGAAAATCCCTCCAGATGTGCTCTTTCTGTCCGTTGGGATCCCTGCCCAATCTGCATCCGTGAAGCCACACAACTTCACCTCATCCGACTGTCTGTACCATAATCCATATCCCGATGTGCCTCTGAGATATCTCAATACATGCTTCCCCGCCTTCCAAAAGAGCTTGGTAGGCTTAACCATAGCTTGTGAAATCTGGTTAACTGCATAGCATATATCGGGTCGTGTATTGACCAGATACATAAGCGACCCCACCAACTGTCGATAAACAGTGGCATCCACTACCTCCGTCGAAGTAGCATCCTCCTTCCTCCAACCACCAGGAAGAGGAGTATCAACAGGCTTGCAGCCATGCATGTTGAACTTCTCTAGTATCTCCTGGGCATACTTACCGTGAGAAACAAACAGTCCATCACTGCGCTGCCAAATTTCCAATCCCAGGAAATAATGAAGGAGGCCCAAGTCCTTCATCTCAAACTCTTTTGCAAGATCATCCTTGCATGAGAGTATCAACAGCTCATCACCTATCAAAATCAAATCATCTACATAAAGTACAATGTTCAGCAACTTACCCTCCACCACAATCTGGTATAGGTTAGGATCTGCCTCACTCTTGGAGAATCCAAGTCCGGTGAAATAAATGTCTATCCATGTGTACCAAGCACAAGGTGCTTGTTTCAACCCATATAGCGCTCTCTTGAGCCTGCACACATGTGACTCGCTGCTGAAGATCTCGAAACCTTCGGGCTGCTCTATGTACACCTCCTCCTCAATGACTCTGTTGAGGAACACAGTCTTCACATCCATCTGATGGATGTGCCACCCCATCTGCGCTGAGAGAGCTAGGATTGTCCGTATGGAAGAGTACCTTGCGATAGGTGCAAAGGTCTCCTCATAATCGATCCCCTCAATCTGTGAGAAGCCACGGGCAACAAATCTTGCATTGTACTTCTCCACACTCCCGTCAGCCACCTGCTTCACTTTGTAGATCCATCGTGAACCCACCACCGATTTCCCCTCCGGCCTCGGCACAATCTCCCATGCACTGTTTCTGACAATCGAATCATCCTCTTCCACCATGGCATCTACCCATGCGGGGTCCTCCACAACTTCCTTGAAAGAGGATGTCTCTGTCACGATACACTTGCTCATAAGAGCCATGTATCCAGTATACCGGTCAGGTGCCTGTCTCTGTCTGCGCTATGATGTAGGTGCTCCTACAACCTTCTCCGCATCTTGAGCTACGTTCTCAAATTTTGTAGTGCGCGCCCTCTCGATGGCGGCCAGCCTGAGTGGTCTCTTCCACTCCATGAACCTCATCTTGTGGCTGATCCACATCCTGAGACTCATCCTTAGGAACTAATAGCTCCTCATCTACATGCAAGTGTGGCTCCCTCTCAAGCGAACACTTCATGGCTTTCTCCTCCTGAAATTTTATATCCCGTCGCACAACAGTCTTGCGACTGTCTGGAAAATACAAACGATAGTTGTGGGGCGTATCAATGTACCCCACAAATATCCCAACCTCCGCAGTCAGCTCCAGCCTCTTCCTGGCATCCTTCGTCACATGAATGTAAACAGGTGAACCAAAAATCCTCAAATGGGAAATATCAGGCCTCTTACCAGAAAATGCCTCCTCAGGTGTACTCATGCCAAGTATCCTGTGAGGACAACGGTTCTGCACATATACTGCAGTATTGCATGCCTCTACCCACAAGTGAATGGGTAGGCCCTGATCATGCAACATCGCCCGTGCAGCATCCGCGATCATTCTTTTCTTCCGCTAAAAAACCCCGTTCTATTGTGGGTTATGAGGTGCTATGAGCTCTCTTTGAATTCCTTCTGTGCTGCAAAAGTCCTTGAATTCACCTGAGATGAATTCACCACCATTGTCGCTCCTAAGAGCCTTCACCTGCTTCCCTGATTCTTTCTCAACCAGTGCCTTGAACTCACAGAACTTTGAGTTTGTCTCGCTCTTCTTTTGCATGAAGAAGATCCAACACTTATGAGAAAAATCATCAAAAACTATCACATAATACCTGTGCTTTGCTGTCGAAGCTGCTGAGAAAAGTCCACACACGTCTGTGTGAATTCTCTCAAGGATCGTGGTGGTGCAACTATCCTTGTCATGAAAGGTGGCTTTCACAAATTTTCCCAAGGTACATCCCTTACACTGATCTGAATACGCAAGAGTACCCTTAGGAAGCCCAGTAGAAATTTGCTACAGTATCTTCAAAGCTCCATGGTGAAGGTGGCCCAATCTCCGCTGCCACAACTCGCCATCATCCCGGCTCACCACTCCTTCTGCCTTGCCTGCCATTGCTGCACAGCCATCTACCTGCAATTGATAAAGGTTCTTAACTCAAACTGCTATCCTCCGAGTCTCACCAGTTTCCTTACTGCGCAGGAAAGCCTTTCCTTCGCTAAAGGCAACATCATATCCCTTGTCTTCTAACATCGCCACAGAGATAAGATTCTTCTTCAATCCTGGAACATGCATCACGTCCTTCAATATGAAGGGTTTACCAGACTCCCTCTCAAAGGAAATGGTACCGATACTGGTCGCACTGTATCTACCATCATCGCCCATCTCGATGTGCACTCCAAGATTTTTCTCATCCAGCTCAGTAAATGAATCTCGATCTCCTGTCATGTGAAAAGACGCACCACTGTTAAGAAACCACATTGAACCCATCACACTAGAAACCAAGCATGCGATCAGTGAAAAATCCAGCTCAAACTATGAGGCTAAGGCCTCTCCAGCTGTAGTCCCAACAGCCTGCTTATTTTTCTTCTTCTATGGACAATTAGTGGCGTAATGTCCATGTTGGTGATAGTGAAATCACTTCACCTTGGACATGTCCTGCTTCTTGCCTTTCGCACCGAAATGAGAAGCTTTCTTGCTCTTCCCCTTATTTTCTTTGGTAGCCAAAGCACAATTATTTTCATCAGAGTTCTTTGATGAATATCTGTCCCTGGTACTTCGCCTTATCTCCTATTGCACAAGATCCGACCAAAGTCGCTCCCATCCTGGCAATTTCTCCCGGCCATTGACAGAGTCCTGATAGGAATGCCAACTCTTCGGAAGCCCAAGGAGAGCCAAGCTCACCAAGTCCTCATCATCAAAATTCACCCCCACACTTCCTAGCTCATCCCCTCGATGAGAACTTCAGAGGTACTTGGGCATACCGTCTGTTTCTTCACCATTTTTTATGTCTCTAGGTTTGTCCTTGAGCGCCAACTTCCTCTGCCGTTCTTGCTTGAATATGTCAAATCTTTCCACATAAAGAATGGAGAAGCTTTACCATGAAGGCTGGACACTATGTGATCCTTCACACCTTCCAACATAATCCTTCGACACTTTGCTGTCTTCTTTTGCCATGCATCAAGTGCGACAGCATTGCTAGAAGCAGGTTTTGGAATTTCTGCATCTATGAACTCCTTCAACCCATTGTCATCCAGCACCGCCTCCATCCTGTCCTTCCATGCAATATAATTCGAGCTGCCCTCAAGGGCATACTCTAATCGCAATCCGTTGAAAGACATCTCAACTTCGACACCAAGAAAACACTGCTGCAAATTCGAATTCCACCAGCACAAAACTCAACCGCTTCAATGTTTTGCAATTGCTCCAATGATCAATATCGCTCTGATACCATGTAGAAATTTGAATAAATGATATATTATTCACCGAGATTCTCCTGATCACACAATATTTTAGCTTCATGCATAATACAGAATCTCTTCTACCATTGATCATCACATGCGGAAATAAAATCAATTGCATGCATACATTAAAACCACAAACAATCACACATATGAACACAATATTTAATGGGAAAGTTTAAAGCTGAAAACCCCAACTATCTATATATTATATGTCATGGAGATCATGTAAAAATCATAGTACAAAATCTCCTCACAAGCTCTCATGCACACTCTCAATTGCTACACACTATCAAGCTAGATCTAGCAAAACACATGCTCCAATCTTTTGCCACTTGATAGCCAGCCTCTATTGCGTAATTAATGCTATGGGATGGCTTCATTAAATAGATAAACCACCTGGCTTGAACTGCGCAATCCTCATGGGCTACTCCACCTATCTGTGTGTTGCAAATAGCAACAGTATAGTCACAACTAATAGTTAACCTGCTCTTTCACCTATTCTTGCACTGGTCTCCACTGAAACTGTCCATGCACTGAAGTTAACTGATGCATTCTTTAGTTGATTTATGAGTTTATAATTAGTGAATTAATTAATAATTAATTCACACCACTCTTACTAATTGTATCAATTAGTTAAACTGAATACAAATAGCTCAACTATGTTTAGATTAGTTAAACTGAACACAACTCCATTAACTTCCTCAATCAACTCCACCAAACTCTGTCACATGAGTTCTAACTGAAGTATCCATGAAATAGCTCCACATAACCCTCAGGAATAGCATAATTCCTTTTGTCAACTCTTGTGCCATATCTGTGCACTTAACTGAAGTGCTCCAAGAGAATAAGATAATGTTTAGAGTCCAAATATTATTAAGAGCTAATAATATTCGACATATCTATTTTTAGACTGGCAATCTAAAAATAGATTCCACCCAGTATGTCTAAAAATATAAGTCCATCTATTTTTTTCGACTTGACCAACCATCCAAAAATAGCATCCTGCAACTCATAGAACATGATCCATATGTCTAAAAAATAGACATAGTCTAAAAATATACTTTGCGCCAAAAATAGCCTGCGGGCCCACTTAGTGAAGGTGACTTCTTTCCACTAAGCTCTTCATCTTGTTGCAATCTCAACACCTTCTAGCCTCAATGAAGCCAACGATATATTTATGTCGGCTTCTTGTAGGTTCTGAATTCCGCAATAAACCTCCAATTGACGGATCCAATTGTCCAACTTCTTTGCATTTAACTCTCCATTATACATGGGAAGTTCAAACTTAAAGTCCAATTTGAGTAATTGAGTCTTTCCTTTTGGGATTTTTGAATGAGCATGGGTGGTTTTTGTCGTGGAAGTGGAAGATGATGCTGATGGAGATGATGAGGAGGATGATGAGGATGGTGGATATGGTGGAGGATTTCCTCCACTTCCCTTTGAATCCTTCTCTTCATCCTTTTTTCATTCTAAGGTTCCCTCTCCATGTGGAGACTTAGAATTCTCTCCAACCATTTTGGTGTTCCTATCTTCAAAGAGGATCCTAACCCTAGCTGTTAGGTCATAGAAATCCTTCTTGAATGATTCCTCTTTTGAAATACCTTTAGTATCACCTACACCTGACATGATGGCTATGGATTCAAGTTCAGTTTCTAGATCTACTTGTACTTCTTCAATCAACTCAGCTTCTGGTGCAACTTGTACCTCTTCAATCTCAGCTTCTGTAGATAAAAATTGAGGTACTTCAAGTGCAACTGGGAGTGAAATTTTGGGTGGAGATGGTGCTCTTGTAGCTCTCCTTCTTCTGGTCCTAACCTCAGGAGTAGAAACCAATAGTTTCCCTTCTCCTCTCTGCAACTTCAACCTTGTAAGCATCACAAATTTTCAAACATTAAAACCCTACTTGCATAAAAATCAAGCAAAATAATAAAATAACATTTGCTCTGATACCATCTTGATCTGAATTTGAATGTTAGTTTTGTTGTGCTAATTTCATCTTCAGATTTATGTTAAAAATGTTGATCTTTGCTTCATGTACATGGGCTTATTGAAGTGCTTATGATTTTTTAACAAGTAAATGTGTGGAGATTATGTTGAATACTTGAACATAAAAGCATTGAAACTAAATGTTGAACAACAACAAACAAAAACACAGCAAACCATCACAATTTATCCATTAACACATTGTTTTGATGAAGAATTTCACCCCTCCTCAACTACATCTCCTTGGTCCATCTTCCATGGCTTTGGCCTTTGTATTATCTCAATTGTGCAAAATTTGTTTTTTACTATCTCCTACTGCCTCTGAAACCTGCTCCAATGTGTCCAAAACATCAAAATCTACAAAAAATGACTCTTCATGAGCCAAAATTGGTCGAAAATTTCTCTAGTTATGGTCAAAACAAAATTTCCTAGTCAAATGCCTCCAAAACTATAGGAGACTTCAGTTATCTCCGACAAATTGGGGATTCCGCCGGAATTGGTGGAGTCCGTTGAACCTGCCACCAAGATAATCGACATTAACTAGTAGTAAGACTGCACTTAAATTTGGATAAGTGTATCTTAACTGTGCTTTAAATGTGTTTCATAAACCACCGTTTATTAACATAAACCTCCATATTAGTGTGATAATCTCGTTATTTGAGTTAAACTTCTACACTTAATACAATCTGCTCTGCTCGTGGTTTTGCAGCATAGTCATATGGGGAGGGGGTTGGCCCGCAGGGCTAGCCCCCTCCAAACCCCCGCCATCAGATTTGGTTGACAATAAATGGAAGTCAAAACCATAGTAGATTAAGACCCAATGGATAGACCAAGTGGTAATGTGCTCGAACAGTGTGGGGTAGGTCATGGGTTCGACCCCGACCCCCGCACATAATTTTTGCTCCACAATGCATTTTTCCAAACCAAAGTTTAGAACTTTGGGTTAAAGAAATATATTCGCACGAATGAATATGTATTCCTATCCATATTGAAGGTTTATACTTTGGATTAAATAAATGCATCGCCCAATTCATATATGCGCCTCCCATGGTTATAAACCTTGGTTTATAAAAATAATTTAGAATTTTATATAAGGAAACTTCTTCGACCTACAGTTTGATCCCAGGTTTGAATGGGGTCCACCAAAGGGGGCACATGGTGGCCTCGGGAGGCACCACGTGTCCAGCTCTGGTTGACCATTCCAAACTAAAAAAAAATCTCATTTAACCTTAGGATAAACTATAAAAAAAATTATCTCCAAAGTTCACTGGTCAATCTTGTTGTGACACTTGTCACAGTGTCATTGGGAAAAAAATGGAGAATATTCCTTGAATATACCTTTTATGCTGACTGGGCTACCATGTCATCAACCTGTCATTGTTATGCAATTTTTTTAGCTATTTAGGAAAACGAACAGTAGGCCATAACCTCCTCATCCGGAGTTAGTTTTTTATGAAACAAATTGCGTCAGATTCTTGGCAACGATCTCTTTGCTTTCATTCTAGTTTGGAGAATTTCTGAGTACTTTCATTTTTGAGCTTAATATTGAACCTCTGATCAAGAGTTATTTGGCCTAGACTCTGAGTGGTTGAAATGGTAGTGGGGGATGGAACTCTAGGATCTTCCTCTAAATCAAAAAATTATGTTTCTTTTGAAGGTGGTTCCTTTACTGTCTTTCTGATTCTATAGCTTCTTCATACTAATTGAGGAGGATTTTCAAATTTGGCCCTACTTTCCTTTTTCTTAATTTCTTCTATGTTTTTACCCTTCTCTTTTATGTTATCGTCATTCCTTTTATCTTCATGCTTCTTGACTTCTCCCAAATTTTTTGCAATGGGGATTTAATCTCCTGACTATTCTTGGAGTGGTTGTTAATTTTCAAATTTTCTTTTTCTTCCTCTTTTTTCCTTGCCACTTCTAGATTTTTCTTGATCTCCTTCTTGGAAATGGTTCTGAATAAATCATTTTTCCCAAATATCCCCTAAGATTTCAAGGTGAAATTCAATGATAAAATTTACTAAGCCATGATGGTACATTGTATTATCTATAGACTGAATTCTCTTCTAGATAGTTCCCACCATTTTCTTCAAACTATGTAATAAAAAATATGGAACCTTTATTTCACTGTATTAAAGGAAATTCATTAACAGCCTAGCATGGTAAAATAACATGCAACAAAACCTTCCCTCGCAGGTAATGAATTTATAAATTATCAATAAAAAAATTCTCCATTTTCCTTTAAAGGTTGTGCTAGGAATCCCCTTTTCTAAAATGCTAGTATCCATACCTGGGTTTTTTAGAAATCTTTTCCATCCTTCTCCTTCAATTCTTTTGTTTTTTAACCATATTTCTCCTATCCTTGGTAGTCTAGTGGCTTCAGCTATGAAATACTCTATGATTGCGAACTTGATGTCTCCAATTTCTACCTCCACTCCATCAAACGCTCTGGAAAAAGATTTGGTAACCTCCTTATGAAAGACCTCATTTTTTTCTACAAAACTGAGCCATTGTGCTGTCTATAACATTTCTTTTACCAGTGGATATCCTTCCATAAATTTTCTCCCTTTAGGTTCTGTTCTTACAATCACTCCCATGGCTACCGAGAAGATTTACCTTAAGATTGCCTCTTTGATAGAGTAGGCTGAGGGTTTCAATATGAGCTATGAGCGTAAGTGAATTATGTTATGAAATGGATGATATGTAAGGGTGAATGAATGAGTAAGGTTTTAGAATTTTTGAGAGCGTGTGTGAGATTTTGATGAAAGTGACCGTTTGAAGTATGAGTTGAATTATTTCACCAACGAGGTCAGGATTTGATGTTGGAGCAGTCGTATAAATGATGAGGGTTTAGTAGCGGAGTATGAGATGGGATTTTGATCTGACATGATCAGATCTTTTTAATAATGTTTTTGAGGTGGTGGTATAAAATGATCATCTAATTCATATATCAATGTTTTCATCCTTATTATTAAACAAAATTTTCATTTGCATACCTTAAATCTTGATGTTGCAAACCTTCAACTACTTCTCTTTGTCTTCTCTTCAGGTATTCTCTAGTGTATTCTTCAACTACTTTAGTAAAAAAAAAGGTAAATTTATGTCTGAGTTGCAGAAATCAATCAGAGCTGCATAAATTCATCAATTCTATAGCTATATTTTATTTTTTGAAAAAGAAAAAGGGATGCAAAGAATTTTGATTTTTAGAACAGTAATAAGGAAAATGTAAGGTGCCAAAAATAGCTCTTTTGCTTTTCACCCTATATTTTTTGTATAAGGATGCCAATCCATGATTGGTTTTCATACTTATACAATTATTGTTATTATTATATATTTGTATATTTATTTATTCATTTTTTTTTAGATTGAAAAATAAATGAAAGAAGACTTCTAAGTCGGGGAAGAAGAATAATTCTTCTTAACCAACTTCATATCAACATTATCTTGAAAAATCTTGACAAATTCCTCTTTTGTCAATGGTTTATGATAGATCCTTAGTCGATGTCCATTTACAAGAAGGGGAACTTTTTCTTCATCAATATTTTGAATCCTTACTGCTCCATTATCAAAGACTCTCTCAATCTCATAAGGCCCAAGCCAATGAGTTTTAAATTTCCCTTGAAAATCCTTGAACTTTGAATCAAGGAGAAGTTCCCAATCTCCAACTTGAAATTTTTCTTTCCTTGAATTATTTATCATGCCATCTGGATCTTTGTTGCTGAACTAAGCTAATATTTTGAATTTCATCTTATGTTATTTCACCAAGCTCATTAAGTTGTTCCATTCTATGCTTTTGGGCTTTTGATAAGTCAAGTCCCGATTTAACTGCTGTCTTGAAAGTTTTTATTTGGAACTCTATTGGAAACAACACTTGCTTCTCATAAACAAGTTCATAGGGAGTATTTCATGTTGTACTTCTCCATGTGGTGCGGTAGGCCCATAAATCTTCTGGAAACTCTTCTGCCCAATCCCTTCTATGTAAATGTACAGTCTTTGTGAGGATTGCCTCAATCACTTTATTAGTGGACATTACTTTACCATTTCCAGTGGATGATATGGAGTGTACTTTCTATGCTTGATTTTGTATTCTTCCATGATCTTTTGCACCATTTGGGATGTAAATAGAGTTCCTTGATCTGTCACAATTTCCCCTGGGACACCAAAACAAGTAAAAATATCCTCAAAAAGAAATGAAATTACAACATTTTCATTATCAAAGGAAATTTCTTTAGCTTCTACCCATTTAGTGACATAATAAGTGCACACAAGAATATACCTCTTTTGTCTTGATGGAGGATTGATTGTTCTAGCAAAATCCAGAGCCCATTTTTCAAAGGGTTCAGTGAGTACTTGTGGTTGTAAAGGCATTTCATCTGAAGGAGCAGGTTTCCCCATTCTCTGACATTTGTAACATCTCTTAATATATTCCTTGGCATCCTTGAAAAGGGAAGGGAAAAAATATCCTAAGAGAAGGATTTTGTAGGCAGTTCTCTTGTCAGCGAAGTGTCCTCCACATGGCTCATCATGACATGCTTTTATTATCTCAGTTATTTCATCTTCTTGTACACATCTTCGAACGATGAGATCTGGACCTTTCTTGTATAATTCTTCATTCACCCATGAATATGATGCACTTATCTGAATGATTTTATTCTTTTCTATAGGAAAAAAATATTATGGTAGCTTTCTTGTAGCTAAGTAATTAGCAATGTCTGCAAACCATGGATATTTAGTAGATATTGCAAGAATATAATGATCAGGAAAACTATCTTCTATTAGTGTATCATTGTTATCATTTTGAATTCTAGACAAAAAGTCAGCAATTGTGTTTTGTTTTCTAGGTCGATCTAAAATGGTGATATGGAATTCTTGCAATAAAAGTAATCATCTTGTGATTATGCCTTTAGTAATTGATTTATTCATTAGATATCTAATTGTAGAATGATCTGCGTGAATGAAAGCTTCATAACCAACGATGTAATGTCTAAATTTGTTAATGGCATGGATAACAGCTAGAAACACTTTTTCAATAACATTATAATTCAACTATGTTGGATTTAAATGTTTACTCGTGTAATAAATGGCATATGGAGTCAAGTATTTTTGTTAGAATACAACTCCTAGATTTTTTTCTTAAGCATCAGCTGAAATATGAAGAGTAAATTTTCAATTTGGTCCTCTTAGGATGGGTGCTTCAGATATATTTTCCTTCAAAGTTTCAAGAGCCTTTTGAGATTCAATATTCAGAATAAGTTCACAATCCTTTGTAATAAACTTAAAGAGTGGAGATGCAATCTTTGTTAATTTTTCTATGAATATTCTATAGTATCCTGTAAAACCAAGAAAACTCCAAACATATTTTTGAGAATTTGGAATTTCTAATTTGGAAATAACTTCAACTTTAGATGAGTCCACCTTAATTCCATTTCCTGAAATATGGTGTCCTAAGACAATTCCTTCAGTAAACATCATAAATAATTTTTCATTACTTAATGACAGATTTTCTTCCTTGCATATTATGAGAACTTTTTCCAAATTTTCTAGGGCTTCTTCAAAATAATTTCCATAGACCATAAAATCATTCATATACACTTCCACACAATCATGGATTAAATCAAAGAAAATTCATAATACTTCTATTTTGAATGTTGCAGGTGCATTGCATTATCCAAAAGGAAGCACTCAATAAGCATAAGTTCCCCATGGACAAGTGAAATTGGTTTTGTCTTGATCTTCTGGGGCTACCTGAATTTGAATATACCCACTAAAACCGTCCAAGAATGAAAAATATTTCTTCCCTGGTAATGTATCCAAAAATTGATCTATGAAAAGCAATGTAAAATTATCTTTTAAAGTAGCCTTATTCAATTCCCTATAATCAATGCATACTCTTCACTTTACATTCTTTTTGGGGACAATTACCAAAGGTGAAACCCATTGAATGTCTAATATTGGGTAGATAAAATTTACATTCAACAATTTCTGTAGTTCCTCCTTTACAATTTCCATTAAGTTTGGATTCATTCTTCTCTGATGTTGTCAGATTGGTCTAGAATTTTCCTCAATATATATGTGATGTATGCAAGTTTCAGGATTAATTCCTTTCATATCATTGTATTCACATGCATATGCGGAAGTTTTTTTTCTAATGTTTCCATTACTTCTTCTTTTGAAATTCTTCCATATTTTTGTTTACATTCAAAGATTTTCCTAGAAATATTTCAATTGAAGAGTTTCCAAATTCTTCCATAGAATATAAAGACATTTGTCTAGATAATAAATATTCAATATTGCATTGTTCTTGAATATTTTGACTACTCTCACATTGTGAAGATAACTCATTATTTTCTATTGAATTTAGAATCTGATTGTCTTCACTAATTTGAGAGATAGTAAAAGTAGGTTGTATTTCATTGTCATCATCCATCCATTCCTCATTTTCTATTTCTATCATTATTTTTTCTTGACGGTATAATGTAAGTTTCTTTGTTGAATTTCCATCAGAGATAAACTGTCACCAGATCTACAACTGATGAAGGCATCAATTGTAGCTAACCAAGGTATTTCTAATATCAATGGATGTCCTCTTAATTTATTCTTGGGAGTTAAGATCATAAATTCAACTGGATATTCCTAAGAATATAAGGATACATAAATGTCCTCTAATACACCAACAAGTTTAATTACATATATGTCTTCAATGGATGTCCTCATAAGTTATTCTTGGGAGTTAAGATCATAAATTCAACTGGATATTCCCAAGAATCTAAGGATACAGAAATGTCTTCTAATACACCATCAATTTTAATTACATATCTGTCTTCCAATTGTAACAATGTAGGTGTATATTGAAGATTTGGAAGTTTTAGTTTTTCCATAGTTTGTTTACTCATGATGTTTATGGTTACTCCTAATTCAATCAATGTTTTTTGGGATTTCGATACCATTGATGTGTGTCTTCATAATCGGGCTTCCTGGATCCAAATATTTTTGTATTGTTGTTTTCCCATCACAATATCTACAATTTTTCTGACTAGTTGTATTCTTTTTACTTCTTTTCTTTTTCTCCTAGGTTTCTTTATACTCAACTCTCTTATTGTCTTTGAAATAATTTGAATTTCTTTGATGCCTTGTAGCAAAGGGATTTTTATACAGACATTCTTCAGTTCATCTAACACATCATAATCAAGCAACATGATTTGTTTTTCAACTCCTCTATCAATTTTTAATATTTCAAGGAAAGGAGGTTTTGTTATAGGCGTTGAAGGTTGTTGTATGATCGGAGTTGAGTTTATTGGAGTATCATGTTTTTGGTTTTGAAATTTTTCATTTTGATGAAGAGATGTCTCTCCTTTAGAATGATTATTTTTATTTTGAATATTTTCATTTTGATGAAGAGATGTCTCTTAATCAGAATGATCATCTTTTCCTATTTCCTCAATAGCAACAGAGGGTAATTTATTTTCTAATATTCTACCAGACTAAGTTGAAAATTATTAAGATCTAGTGGATTTATCATATAAGTTTGAAAATTTTGTCCCTCCATGTTGTAAACACGTTATGCATTTTTATTGTTTGGGTTTGGAAGTGGTTGAGCAGGTATTTGATTTGGCCTTTGTGGAAATGGTAATGAAAGTTGTGGATTTTGATTTTGAAATTGAGGTTGAGGTTTTTGATTGGTCTAAGGAAAATGTTGTGGTGGAAAATTTGGATAAGGTTGTGGATACTGGTCATATTGAGAGTATATACCATCAGGATTTTTCCATATTCCTTGTGTCCAAGGTTGGGATTGAGACCAAGGTTGTTGCCATGACATTGATGTGTTCCAGTTATTTTGTGGGGGCTAGTTGTACATTTATGCATTGAAACCTTGAGTCTGAGATCCTTGCCTTGTCTTCTAGTAATGAAACAAAGAGGATCTACTTGGTTTAGAACTATTTCCTCTTGACAGACATATTTAAGACCTAGACTCAAAGGACACTTCTTTGTTTCATGGTTTTGTACATATGAAACATGTTTCTATGATTTTTAAATCAAGAGGGCATTCTCTTAAGGCATGTTTCTTTCTGCACTTGGGACAAAATATAGATAAGGCATCACTTTCAACTCTTTTCTTGTTTTGTAATTTCAAGGTGTCTATTTTTTCACTAATACTCCCTAAAATACCTGTTTTAAATTCAGCAAGAAAATTTCCTATTTCATCCCTACTTACTCTTCCAAATGTAGATTTATTGATTCTAGAGAGAACATGATCTCTTGAATTCTTCCCAATTCTTGACTTACCTCTTGAAAGATGTATACATAATTCCAAAATTTCAGGTAGTGATAGTTGAGAAATGTCTACTTTTCCCATCATATCAAGGACATCTATCCATTCATCTCTAATGAATTTCAATATGAGATATTTTAAAGTGTTTTCATATAGATTTTCCATCTTAGCCCTTTTTATATTATAACTAAATCTTTCAATTAAATCCTCCAAGCTTTCATCCTCTCTTTGCATCATCTTAAAAACTTCGTCTTTATGATTATGAGATGTGAAATATTCCTTGTATCTCTCTAGGAATTCTCTTTTCATGTCTTCCCATGTCCTAATAGAATGCATTAAGCCAATAAACCATTTTAATGTTGCATCCTTAAGAGTTTCTGGAAACAATTTCAATTTTTGAGAATCAAGTAAGTAGTCATATGATCTACATAAAACATAAAATTCAAAAATAAATATTTCAATATCTTCACTTCTTAATCCATGGAAATTAGGGAGGATAAAGGGTGAGATATTTTTCATTGTGGCAGTAGTATCCTCATCTAGTATGGGAAATCCAATAGGATTTGGATCTATTTTTTCCATGTCTTCTACCCTACCTCCTCTACCTTTACCTTTTCCTATTCCTCCATCTCTTCCTCTACCTCTACCTCCACCTCCTATCCTACGTCCACCTCTTCCTAGTCTTAATTGATCATCATTCACATTGTGTACTTCTCCTTCCCCCTCTCTAGCCATTTTAGATTCTTCAGAACTGATATAGGATTCTAGGTTTGGAATTGTTTGTTCCTCTTCTGATTCCTCTGGTTTCTCTATCAATGGTATATTAAAGAAGATCTCTTCTTCTTCCTCTTTACTAGGAATTTCTAGTTCTTGGGATAAAAAAAATTCTCCAGTAGTGGTTAGAAATACTACTCCTTATGTTGGGGATGTGGGATCTTGCTCCTCCACAACGGCTTCAGTTGATGAATTTGGTGAATCTCTAGGTTGAATTTATGATCTTAATACCTTGGAAGCCTATGTCTACCTGTTAAGAATGGTATGTGGGTTTGGGTGGATGGTGTGGCACTACGAGGTCTTGATGGGGTTAGTAGTGTCGTTGGAATCAAACTTCTACCTCTAGCTACAAATCTACCTCTAGAATCTCTTTCTCTACGCATGTCATTTTTCTATGCTTTTGCTTTTTTTTCTTATGGACTTAAGAAATAAGGCTCCTAATTACACTTCCCCAGAAATGGCACAAAAATTTTTAGTCAATTTAATGTTCTTAAAATTTTATCATAAATTATCGACCAGAGTAGGTAATCTTATGAAGTGAAAATGCAATGTGTATGCTAGAAGCCTTCTTTACTTAATTTATTTTAGTGATGTGTGAATTTTTTTTTTCAAATTTTTTTATTCCAGATGTTCTTGAATGAATATAGAAAACTTAATTATGAAAAATAAACTAAATCCAAACTTTAATTAAGTTCTATAAATTGAAATGACAAATATTGTTAGTAGCTAAGAATTGATTCTGAAAAAACTAAAATTCTAAAACCAAAAATCAATTGTAGTTTTTATGTGTTTTTGAAATTTTAATTTGAATGAAAATGATCCTAGAGACTTATCAAAAACTATTTTAAGTTAATAAAATAAATCTTTGTTTATGAGATAAAACTTAATTGAGCTCATAAGACAAAATTGATCTAAAACTAAAAAGAGAAATCTTCTAAAATGTATCTCGTAGTATCTGATCTATGATAAACTTATACTTGCATAAAGAAGAAATGAATTGATCAATGCTAAATTGGACTATGATAAACTAATCTATGATATCTAATCTTTGATAATCTTCTACTGTATGAGGAGGAAATAAAATTATCTATGATAAACTGGACTATAATAAACTAATCTATGATAAAATAATCTTTGTTAAACTTCTACTATATGAAGAGGAAATAAATTGATCTATGATAAACTACGTCTACATTTTAACCATCTACAAATTAAATAAATGAAAGGAATAGAGAATCTATTCTAACATGAAAATATTTTAGAGATAATGATAACAGAAAATGAAATAACAAACATAAATCTCAAAATAATTGCAATGGAAATATGACTAAAACATAGCATGCATCAACACTATAGCACACTGTAAATGCATAAGAATTTAAACAATGCAATGAAAATTAAATATCAAAAACGAAAATGAAAATTTTTTCTATTGCAGGGGCCCTCCACAACAAATTGTTCGAATCTACACTTGACTAGCTTCACATTAGAGTTCTGGAACACTTCTTCATTCCATTAAAGGATAAAAATAGAGTTTTAAAAACATGTCACAATCTCACAATAATTCACCGTCTCCTTTACAATTACTTAGCTTGTTATTTATAAAATACTGGCATTAAATATTCTGAGGATTTTCCGCCTTCTAAGACTAAGCAAAATTTATCTATAACTTTGAACATAAAGGAGAGTTTCGTTGCTTCATGATTTGCTATGTGGCAGAGCAAATCGTGAAGCTCCTCCTCACTTGTTCTAGCTCCTGGTTGACTGCTCCTTTGACCATGTTCTTTAGTGATTTCTTGTTTGATTCTGGACGGATGAATAGGATAGGATCCATGACCGGATCATTTTTCAACTTCCCATATATTATGCTACTACATTAATACCTTATAACTTTTTGAACCATGGAGGTGGCTACAGAAACAGAGCTTGGATGCATAATTGCATTAATTCCATAGCTAAATACAAATTACATTCTAATAATAAGGAACACTTGCAAATATGAAAAATAGATCATTAGGATACCTTACCAAGTCAAAGATGTGCATTTCAACACTTACTTGAACTTATGGTGTTTTCAGAAAGAAGGAAAGATAGTGAAAATAAGTGTCAATATTGAGGCAGTCTTGAGGCTCCACATTCCCTCACAAGGATACCATTGCATGTCCTCATGCAAAACAAACACAAAATTGTGAATCTTGTCATGTTACTGCATCTGCCCTAAGACCTCTGCTAGAAAATATAATTTCATCTTCCTTGCCTTTCTTGCAGTTACAGTTATCCTTGGCTTTATCATTAGGAGTTTATATTTCAAATTTATGACTTTCCTACTTAGCTGTTTATTCTTCTTCTTTTAAAAAAAAATATTCTTGAACCATAAACCCAGATGTAGAAGAGTATTGTCATTTATGGTTTTCTCAATTTGACTCTATAATTTCAAGACTTCATTTTCTTCTTTAATATGTCTATTTACTGTCTCTAGTTCAAATATTTCTTGTTTTAAAGTATTCACAACTAGAGGTTCTTGTGGACTATGAGGCTGATCTTCAAAAACTAATGTCTTCCTTGCATCTCTTTTCTCCAAAGACTCAATATAATCATAAATCTCGTGTTGTAATGGCCTCCTTACCCATCAAATAATGCTTCCATTTCTTTACACTTTGTACCAATTGATATAAATCTTTGTCATATGTGGGATAGTTAGTCACGGCTCCATTAAAAAATTCAAAATGAAACGAAATGTGCTTAACATGATGCATGAGAACTGCTCCCATGGTGTAATCAGTAGATCTCAAATGGTTGTCTAAGATCCATAAGAGCCAATACCGGTGTTGAACTGATATTTTGTTTTAAAGCATCAAATGATTTTTGCTGCATATCTCCCCAATGGAATAATTTCTTGACACTTGTCAATGCATGTAATGGAACTGCAATGGAAGAAAAATTAGTAATGAATTTCCTCCAATATTGTGCTGCCCCAAGAAATCTTCTTACCTCTGTAACTGTATTGGGCTTGGGCCAATTCACAATGACCTCAACCTTGGAAGGGTCTATCTTCAACTCACCTCCTCCAACAATGTGTCCCAAATACACTAAATAAGTCTTGCCAAACTCATAATTCGAAATCTTTAAAAATAACTGCTCTTTTTTCAAGACATCAAGTACCTTTTTCACATGCATGACATGTTCATCTCTTGATTTTCTGAATATCAAAATATCATCTAAGTAAACAATGACAAATTCATCTAGAAATGGTCTTAATACATCATTCATAACTCTCATGAAAGTAGCTGGAGCATTGGTTAGACCGAATGGCATAACTAGATATCCAAATGTCCTCTTCAGCTATTATAACTTGATGATAACCACTTCGTAATTCTATTTAGTGAAATACTTTTCCTACCTTAACTGATCAAGAAAATCATCAATTCATGGGAATGGATAGTGATTCTTTACCGTGATTTTATTCAGTGCATGGAAATCCACGCACATGTGCAAAGTATCATCCTTCTTTGGTACCAAAACAATTGGTGAACCACATGGCGAAGTATATGGGTGTATGATACCTTTATTCAACAATTCTTGGATTTTCTACTTGATTTCCAAACTCTCCATTATTGACATGTGATACATACCAATGTTTGTAAGTGGAACACTTTTCTGCAGTTGAATCTCATGTTGAATTCCCCTCTTGGGAGGTAACCCATTTGGTTCCTGAAACATCTCTCCATGCTATCTTACCACATCAAATAAATCAAATTTTAATTTTTCATCACAACCTTCAAAATATTCACATTCAATATCATCCTTTTTCTTGATCATGAGAAGCACACAATTTTTACTTGCATTAACTAGTCTCTCCATCTTCCCTGCATTAACTAAAGAAATATTCATCTTTTTGCGATGATCTCTCACACTATACTCCACCCCATCCTTGAGAAAGTGATATTTGTTCTCATGGCATTAAAATACCGCTTTCCTGTCATACAAATATGGACTTCCCAAGATAATTCCTGTAATTTCAAGTGGAACCACATCTATCTCAACTTCATCAACAAAGTTTGCAGTAATGGCAAACCAGAATATGCATTTCCTTGTAACCTGTAAATTGGAATTATTGACTATCCAACCCAAAGGATATGGCTTATGATGTAGTACAGTTTTAAGGTTAATCTTTTTGACCAAGTCTTCTGAAATCAAGTTTTCTTGTGACCCACTATCAAACAATACATCAATCTTTGTATTATTTGAATTCACCCTTACATGGAACAATTCTATCCTTGTTTCTTCATTTGGAGTGTTGTTGTGACAATTTGAGGAACTAGTGCTTATTATGGCTTATTTTCCTCTTTTTACAATGGAAATAATCTTGGTCTTGTCATCGGAATCGGATCCAAGATCATGTTGTGTGGTGGAAGTCATCTTTTGTTTCCCCTTGTTGTTTGGTTTCTTAGGCCTTAGTTCAGGATGTAATTTCCAACAGTGGGATTCATCATTCCCCTCTTTGGAATAATGTTTGCATGTAGTTTTCTCCCCTTATTTATTAACACTTGCATTCTTATTTCCCTTCCATTTTCCTCCCTTCTCTTTTCCCCTAACCTTGAATGGCTTCTTCTTACTACCCTCTTCCTTAATGTTCTTTCCCCTTGCTTCAAGATGTGTGGCTTGCACACAAACTTCATATAAATTTCTTGGGTTAAACATAAGGATAGCATGTCTCAAATAGGAATGTAAAACCCCAATTTATTTCACTAGTGTGTCTTGGAAATTCAAGTTTATTCCTAACAACAAAGCCCTTTTCCTAAACTCCTGGGTATATTCTTGAACTGTTTGACCTTTGAGTTGCTGAAAGTTTTTCCAACTCATAATGACTTTTTTCATGTAAGATAAAGGATAAAATTTCCTTTCAATTGAAGAAATAAACTCAATCCAAGAAATGGATATCCTACCATGGATTCACATTTCCTCTTGAGTATTTTCTTCCCACCAGACTAGTGTTGCTCCTTCTAGCCTCAATGAAGCCAGTTAGATCCTTATGTCATCTTCTTATAGGTTCTAAATTCTACAATAAACCTCGAATTGATGGATCCAATTATCCAACTTCTCTGCATTTTCCTCGCCATTGTAAATGGAAAGTTCAAACTTAATGTCTAATTTGAGTAATGGAGTTTTTCCTTTTGGGGTTTTTGAATGATTATGGGTGGTTTTTGTGGTGGAAGTGGAAGATGATGCTTGTGGATATGAGGAGGAGGATGATGAGGATGGTGGAGATTGAGGAGGATTTCCTCCACTACCCTTTGAATCCTTATCTTCATCCATCTTACCTTCTGAGGTTCCCTCTCCATGTGGAGACTTATAATTCTCTTCAACCATTCTAGTGTCCCTCTCTTCAAAGAGGATCCTAACCCTCTTAGCTAGGTCATAGAAAGCCTTCCTGGATGCTTCCTCTTCTAAAATACCTTCAGTCTCTCCTACACATGACATGATGAATATGAATTCAAGCTCATCTTTTGGAGCTACTTGTACTTCTTCAATCAAATTAGCTTCTAGTGCAACTTGTACCTCTTCAAGCTCAACTTTTATAGATAAAACTTGAGGTGCTTCAAGTATAGTTGGGAGTGAAACTTTGGGTGTAGATGGTTCTCTTGTATCTCTCCTTCTTCTGGTCCTAACCTCAGGACTAGCAACCAATAGTTTCCATTCTTCTCTCTACAACTTCAACCTTGTAAGCATCACAAATTTGCAACCATTAAAACCCTACTTGCACAAAATTCAAGAAAAACAAGAAAATAAACTTTTCTATGATACCATCTTGATCTAAATTTAAATGTTAGTTTTGATGTTCTAAGTTCATCTTCAAATTTATATTGAAAATGTTGATCTTTGCTTCATGTACATGGGCTTATTGAACTGCTTATGATTGTTTAACAAGTAAATGTGTGGATATTATGTTGAATACTTGAACATAAAAGCATTGAAACTAAAACTTGAACAATAGAAAACAAACACACAGGAAACCATCACAATTTATCCATTCACACATTGTTTTGATGCAGGATTTCACCCCTCCTAGGCTACATCTCCTTGGTCCAGCTTTCATGGATTGGTCCTTTATATTAGCTCAATTATGCAAACATTGTTGTTTACAGTCTCCTACTGCCTTTGAAACCTTCTCCAATGTGTCGAAAACATCAAAATCTTCCAGGAATGACTCTTCCTGAGCCAAAATTGGTCGAACATTGCTCCAGTTATGGTAAAAAAAAAAATTCCTAGTGAAATGCCTCCAAAATTGGAGGAGACTCCAGCTAGCTCTGACAAATTGGGGATTCCACTGGAATTTGTGGAGTCTGCTAAACTCACCTCCAAAATAATAAGCATTAATTAGCAGTAAGACCGCACTTAATTGTGGATAATCACGTCTTAATTGCACTTTAAATGTTTTTCATAAACCATTGTTTAACTAACATAAACCTCCAACTTAGTGTGATAATCTCGTGATTAGAGTTAAAATTTCGCGCTTAATATAATATGCTCCGCTCGTGGTTTTGTAGCATAGTCATATGGGGAGGGGGTTGCCCCCATCCAAAACCTCGCCATCGGATCCAATTGAAAATAAATGGAAGTTGAAACCATAGTAGGTTAAGACCCAACGTATAGACCAGGTGGTAAGGCACTCAGACTATGCAGGGTAGGTCGTGGGTTCGACCCTGACCCCCGCACATAAGTTTTTCTCCACCATGCATTTGTCCAAACCAAAGTTTATAACTTTGGGTTAAAGAAATATATTTGCTCTAATGAATATTTCTGCCTATCCATCTCCAAGGTTTATACTTTGTATTAAATAAATGAATCACCCAATTCATATATGCACCTCACATGGTTATAAACCTTGGTGTATAAAAATAATTCAGAATTTTATATAATGAAACTTCTTCGACCTGCAAATCGATCCAAGGTTTGGATGGGGTCCACTAGAGCAGGCACATAGCGGGCCCTGGCTGCCCCACGTCTCCAGATTGGGTTGGACCATTCCAAACTAAAAAAAATTCTCATTCAACCATAAGATAAACTGTAAAAAAATTTCATCTCCAAATTTCACTAGCGAATACTGTTGTGACACTTGTCACAGTGTCATTGGGAAAAAACTGGATAATGTTCCCTAAATATACCTGGTATGCCGACTAAGCTACCATGTCATCAATCTATCACTGTTCTGCAATTTTTTAATTGTTTAGGAAAATGAACAGAAGGTCATAACTTCCTCATCTAGATTCGGTTTTTTATGAAATGAATTTCATCAGATTCCTGACGATGAGATCTTCGTTGTCGTTCTGGTTTGGAAATTTCTAAGAACTTTAATTTTTTAGCTTAATACTAAGCCTTTGATCATTCCTCCCCATTAGAAGCCTTTTGGACCCTAAAATACACTATCAGTTGTTCATTAGGTGAGGGTACAACTCCCTCACCCTTTCAATCTCCATCCATTTTTCCTTGGAAGCATTTTGTCCCTTGAGTCCCACTCTAAGGTATTCGATATTCCCTCTTCTTGAAGTTTTGGTTCTTCTGTCAAGTATGAGATATTGTTAAATCTCATCAATATATTCTAGTGAAAAATCATCTATTGATGGCAGTTGAACATGCTCTCCCAGATCATCAATCAATGGAGGGTCAAACAATCTCAAATTCTCAACATTAACGACAGAATATATTTGCATCTAAGGAGGCAAATCTAGCTTAAATGGATTGTTATCAATCTTTTCAAGAATTTTAAAAGGACCATAAAAAAATGGCTTAATCCTTTTACCTTCTCCTTGAAGTCTTTATTTTCTGATATATAACAAACTTCATCCCCAACCTGGAATTTGTGATCAACACGGTGTTTATCAGGCCTTGCATTGTAGCTGCTTTGACTCTTTCAAGTTGTTCTTGCACTATGTGATGTACAACCTGAATTTTCTCAATGAACTTAATTGCCTTATCAATGTCAATATGACCATATATAGCGACATATTTCTCAAAGATGAAGTCCAAAGGCAACCTTGGCAAGTACCCAAGACATGCCTCAAATGGAAATGTGTTTGTGGAAGAATAGGCTTTTCCCTGTTGTATGCATGTTGAAAGTAATGCAACTGTTCATCCCACAACTTGGGATTTTTGCTGAAATAACCTATAAGAATATGAATGATTATCCTGTTAACCACCTCGGTCTGACCATCTATTTGCGGATGAAAGGTTTTACTCTTATTCAACTTAGTGTCCATCATGTCCCACAATTTTGACCAAAAATTCCCAACAAAGAGGGAATCTCGATCACTTACAATAGAAGTAGGAAGAGAAAATTGAACCCATACATTTTGAAAGAAAATATGAGTTGTATGTTCAGCTGTAATTTTTTTTTTTACATGGCATCAAAAGACGCATTTTATTGAACCTATCTAAAACTACATACAAGTAATCATGGCCTTTCCTTGACATTGGAAGTCCTCCAACAAAATCCATTGAGATACTCTCCCAAGGACGTAAAGGTACCGGAAGTGGAGTGTACAATCCTAGTTTCCTATTGCTAGGCTTACTTATTGCGCAAAAAGAGCATCCTCTAATGAAACGAGATACACTATCAATCATGTGTGGCCAATACAAATACCTTTGGAGATTCGCTATCGTCTTGCCTACACTAAAATTCCTAGCAATCAATGAAGTGTGCACCTCCCTTGTGATATTGTTTCTTTCTTGCTGTGGAATACATAACTTTCCCAAGTGATAAAAAAAAAATTTATGCACATGAGAATCTAAATCTTCAACTTTGTTTCCTTGACTCAAGCTTTCATACACATCTTGAAAATCACTACCATATTCATATTGTTCAATGTAACTTTCATGCATAATTGAATTGTGCTTGAGTATAATATATGAATTTACAATAGGCCTAGAGAGAATATCAACCACCTTATTTTAGATTCCCTTTTTATACCAGATAACCAAATGGAATTGTTTTATAAATCCCATCCATCTGAAATGTATTGATTTTTGCAACTTTGATTGTGATTGTAAGTACTGCAATGGCTGATGGTCAATATGGATAATGGTCTCCTTCCCCATCAAATAATACTTCCATTTCTTTACACTTTGTACCAATGCATATAAAACTTTGTCATATGTGGGATATTTAGTCACAGCTCCATTAAAAGTTTTAGAATGAAACGAAATGGGCTTACTATGCTGCATGAGAACTGCTCCCATGGCGTAATCACTAGCATCTGTTTGGATCTCAAAAGGATGTTTAAGATCTGGAAGAGCCAATACCGGTGCTAAAATGATATTTTGTTTTAAAGAATCAAATTATTTTTCTGCATATCTCCCCAATGGAAGACTTTCTTGACATTTGTCATTGCATGTAACGGAGCTGCAATGGAACAAAAAATAGCAATGAATTTCCTCCAATATTGTGTTGCCCCAAGAAAGCTTCTTACCTCTGTAAATGTATTGGGCTTGGGCCAATTCAAAATGACCTCAACCTTGGAAGGGTATATCTTCATCTCACATCCTCCAACAATGTGTCCCAAATACACTAACGAATTCTTGCCAAACTCACACTTCAATATCTTTACAAATAACTGCACTTTTTTCAAGACATCAAGTACCTTGTTCACATGCATGACATGTTCATCTTTTGATTTGCTGAATATAAAAATATAGTATAAGTAAAAAATGACGAATTCATCTATAAATGATATTAATAAATCATTCATAACTGTCATGAAAATAGTTGGAGCATTGGTTAGACTGAATTGCATAACTAGCCACTCAAACATTCCGTGTCTAGTTTTAAATGCAATTTTCCAAATTTCCTCTTCATCTATTCTAACTTGATGATAACCACTTTGTAAGTCTAGCTTAGTGAAATATGTTGCATACCTTAACTGATCAAGCAAATCATCAATTCGTGGGAGTAGATAGCGATTCTTTACCGTTATTTTATTCAATGAACGAAAATACACACACATGTGCCAAGTCCAGTCATTCTTTGGTACTGAAACAATATTTGAACCACATGGTGAATTAGATGGGCATATGATACCTTTGTTCATAAATTATTGGATTTTCTTCTTGATTTCCAAACTCTCCATTATTGACATGTGATACATACCAATTTTTGGAAGTGGAACATCTTGCTGCAGCTGAATCTCATGCTGAATTCCCATCTTGGGAGGTAACCCATTTGGTTCCTGAAACATATCGACATGCTGACTTACCAAATCAAAAAAGTCATATTTTAATTTTTCATCACAACCTTCAAAATATTCATATTCAATATCATATTTTTACTTGATCATGAGAAGCACAAAATTTTTACTTGCATTGACTAGTCTCTTCATCTGCCCTGCATTAACTAAAGACATATTCAGCTTTTTGTGATGAGATCTCACAATATACTCCACCCCATCCTTAAGAAAATGATATTTGTTCTCATGGTGATAAAATACCACTTTCCTATCATACAATTATCATACAATTGAAGGTTTTTGTACTATGGGAGTTGAGTTTATTGGAGTATCATGTTTTTGGTTTTGAATTTTTTCATTTTCATGAAGAGATCTCTCTCCTTCAGGATGATTATTTTTCTTTTGAAGATTTTAATTTTGATGAAGAGATGTCTCTTAATCAAAATGATCGTCTTTCCCTCTTTCCTCAATAACAACAGAAGGTAATTTAATTTCTAATATTCTACGAGACTAAGTTGAACATTATTAAGATCTAGTGGAGTTATCATATAAGTTTGAAAATTTTGTCCCTCCATGTTGTAAATAGGTTATGAATTTTTATTCTTTGGGTTTGGAAGTGGTTGAGAAGGTATTTGGTTTGGCCTTTGTGGAAATGGTAATGAAAGTTGTGGATTTTGATTTTGAAATTGAGGCTGAGATTTTTGACTGGTCTAAGGAAAATGTTGTGGTGGAAAATTTGGATAAGGTTGTGGATAATGGTGATATTGAGAGTATCTACGATAAGGATTTTTCCATCCTTGTGTCCAAGGTTTGGGTTGAGACCAATTTTTTTTCCATGACATTGATGTGTTCCAGTTATTTTGTGGGGGTTGGTTATACATTTGTGCATTGAAACCTTGAGTTTGAGATCCTTGCCTTGTCTTCTAGTAACGAAACAAAGAGGATCTACTTGGATTAGAACTATTTTCTCTTGATAGACAACTTTAAGACTTGTAATGGAAGGACACTTCTTTGTTTCATGATTTTTTGTACATATGACACATGTTTCTATGATTTTTAAATCAAGAAGGCATTCTCTTAAGGAATGTTTATTTCTGCACTTAGGACAAAAGATAGATAAGGCATCACTTTCAGCTCTATTTCTTGTTATTTAATTTCAAGGTGTCTATTTGTTCACTAAGACTCCCTAAAATATCTGTTTTAAATTCATCAAGAAAATTTGCTATTTCATCCCTACTTACTCTTCCAGCTACAGATTTATTGATTCTAGAGAGAACATTATCTCTTGAATTCTTCCCAATTCTTGACTTACCTCTTGAAAGATGTATACATAATTCAGAAATTTAAGGTAGTGATAGTTGAGAAATGTCTACTTTTCCCATCATATTAAGGATATATATCCATTAATCTCTAATGGATTTCAACTGGAGATATTTTAAAGTGTCTTCATCTAGATTTTCCATCTTAGCCCTTTTTATATTATAATTGAATCTTTCAATTAAATCCTCCAAGCTTTCATCCTCTCTTTGCGTCATCTTAAAAACTTTGTCTTTCTGATTATGAGATGTGAAATATTCCTTATATCTCTCTAGGAATTCTCTTTTCATGTCTTCCCATGTCCTAATAGAATTTTTTATTAAGCCCATAAACATTTTAATGTTGCATCCTTAAGAGTTTCTGGAAACAATTTCAATTTTTGAGAATCAAGTAAGTAGTCATATGATCTACATAGAACTTAAAATTCAAAAATAAATATTTCAGTATATTCACTTCTTAATCTATAGAAATTAAGGAGGATAAAGGGTGAGATATTTTTCATTTTGGTAGTAGTGTCCTCATCTAGTATGGGAAATCCAACAGGATTTGTATGTATTTTGTCCATGTCTTCTACCCTACCTCCTCTACCTTCACCTTTTCCTATTCCTCCATCTCTTCCTCTACCTCTACCTCCACCTCCACCTCCACCTCCTCCTGGTCTTAATTGATATTCATTCACATTGTGTAATTCTCCTTCCCCTCTCTAGCCATTGTAGATTCTTCAGAACTGATATAGGATTATAGGTTTGGAATTGTTTGTTCCTCTTCTGATTCCTTTGGTTTCTCTATCAATGGTATATTAAAGAAGATCTCTTCTTCTTCCTCTTTAGTAGGAATTTATAGCTCTTGGGATAAAAAAAATTCTCCAGTAGAGGTTAGAAAGACTACTCCTTCTGTTGGGGATGTGGGATCTTGCTCCTCCACAACTGCTTCAGTTGATGAATTTGGTGAATCTCTAGGTTGAAATTTTGATATTAATACCTCTAGAAGACTATGTCTACTTGCTAAGAATGTTATTCAGGTTTTTTTGGATGGTGTGGCACTACGAGTTCTTGATGGGGTGAGTGGTGTTGTTGGAATCAAACTTCTACCTCTAGCTACAAATCTACCTCTAGAATCTCTTTCTCTACACATGTCATTTTTCTATGCTTTTGTTTTTTTTTCTTATGGACTTAAGAAATAAGGCTCCTAATTACACTTCCCCAGCATGGTGCCAAAATTATTAGTCAATTTAATGTTATTAAATTTTTATCCCAAATTATCGACCAGAGTAGGTAATCTTATGAAGTGCAAATGTAATGTTTATGCTAGAAGACTTCTTTACTTTATTTATTTTAGTGATGTGTGAAAGTTGGTTTTTAAAATGTTTTTATTCCTGATGTTATTGAATGAAAATAGAAAACTTAATTATGAAAAATAAACTAAATCCAAACTTTAATTAAGTTCTAGAAATTGAAATGGCAAATCTTGTTAGTGGCTAAGAATTGATTCTGAAAAAACTAAAATTTTGAAACCAAAAAGTAATTGTAGTTTTTACGTCTTTTTAAATTTTAATTTGAATGAAAATGATCCTAAAGACTTATCAAAAACTATTTTATGTTAATAAAATAAATATATGTTTATGGAATAAAACTTAATTGAGCTCATAAGACACAATTGATCTAAAACTGAAAAGAGAAATCTTCTAAAATGTATCTCACACTACTTGATCTATGATAAACTAATATTTGATAATGTTCTATTGTATGAGGAGGAAATAAACTGATCTATGATAAAATAGACTATAATAAACTAATCTATGATAAACTAACCTTTGATAAGCTTCTACTGTATGAAGAGGAAATAAATTGATCTATGATAAACTGCCTCTGCGTTTTAACCATATACAAATTAAATCTATGAAAGGAACAAAGCATCTATTATAACATGAAAATATTCTAGTGATAATGATAACAAAAAAAGAAATAACAAACATAAATCTCAAAATAATTGCAATGGAAATATGACTGAAACATAGCACACATCTACACTACAGCACATTGTAAACGCATAAGAATTTAAACTATGCTATGAAAATTAAATAACGAAAACGAAAATGAAAAAATTCTCTATTGTAAGGGCCCTCCACAATAGATTGTTTGAATATAAACTTGAATATATTCACATTAGATTTTTGGAATGCTTCTTCATTTGATTAAAGGA
Organism: Pinus albicaulis; assembly: GCA_034641835.2. Lineage (NCBI taxonomy): Eukaryota > Viridiplantae > Streptophyta > Pinopsida > Pinales > Pinaceae > Pinus > Pinus albicaulis. The sequence goes on along the minus strand of CM076575.1, from coordinate 273,227,569 downwards.
TAAAAACAGAGTTTTAAAAAGATGTCACAATCTCGCAATAATTCATCATCTCCTTTACAATTACTTAGCCTACTATTTATAAAATCCAGACATTAAATGTTCTAAGGATTTTACACCTTCTAAGACTAAGAAAATTTTATCGATAACTATGAAAAGAATTGAGAGTTTTGCTGCTTCACAATTTTCTATGTGGCAGAGAAAATTGAAAATCTCTCGCTCGCTTCCAGCTCCCAGTTGACCACTCCTTTGACCGTGTTCTTTGGTGATTTATTTCTTGATTCTGGATGGCTGAATAGGATAGGATCCATGACCAGATCATTTTTCAATTGCCCATATATTTCGTTGCTCCATTAATACCTTAGAACCTATTGAACCATGATGGTGGTTATAAAAACATAGTTTGGCTGCAGAATTGCATTAATTTCGTAGCTAAATATAAATTTCATTCTAATAATAAGGAAAAATTACAAATATGAAAAATAGATCATTAGGATACCTTACCAAGTCAAAAATGTGCATTTCAACACTTATTTGAGCTTATGGTGTTGCTAGAAATAAGGAAAGATATTGAAAAGAAGTGTCAAAATTGAGCCAGTCTTGAGGCTCCACAATACCAATTGTTGGGAAAAATACTAAGAGGGGGGGGTGATGAATCAGTATTTTAAAATAAAAATTTAAAATTTTATATTTTGAAATATGTACGTTATTTTTATTAAATAAACATGTGTATGTACGCTACTTCAAAGAAGGAAACCAACGTATATCCAATTTACTGATTTTTCATGTATTCTATCATATGATTATCTTTAATCATTACATCGGTAGATTAATTATTTTCAGTATGAAGTAAAGAACATAAATAAATAACATCAAATGAGAAACACACATATAATACCAAGATTTTAGTTGGAATCCAAATGTGGGATAAAACCACCATTGTTGTTTCCTTTGCCTTCTTTCTTATGATATAAAGGAAAATTTTCATTACATTTGTACTAACACGAACTCTTATCAGTATGCAGGCACCCACCTGTAGAAGGATACAACCTTATCTCATTCTCCAGCACCCACTAGAAGGGAGCTACAATTCCCTAAACTAGTTTACCGACTCCTACCAGAAGGGAGCTCCTACTGATTTTCTGAAGGATGCAAACCTCAACTCCTTATGGACCACTTTTCATAATATTTCAGACTGGATCCACCTATTAAAAAATAATAAAACAATTTTTAGGCCACCTTTCATTATATCAACAATAATCCCAAACAAACATGTCAAACTGAAGGACTGAATCTGAGACATTGTAACACTACAAATCAATTAATTTTCTAAAGCATCAAATTATTGAATGTAGAACCCAACCAGAAACAAAAAAAATTAAATTATGTATGTGATTGTACTGAATAAGGCTTGTGTATGTATGTGCCTCCTCTGTAAAACACCTGCGTACAGATCTTAAATTGCGGCAAATCGAATCATGAGTAATTGTAATGTTGAATCAATCATTGAATCATGTACTGAATCAATCATAGACCATTGAACCAATCATTGTTAAAAAATTGTTTTCAAACATTTGATTAGACCATAAATTTAAGGTCTTAAGCCTTTTTATAATATAATGTCATGTGGATAATTGTCTCACATATCTTATGCCATAATTTGTGGATATGGTGTTGGATGCAACCCAACATGGCCTATATTTTGGCAAAGACTCCGCAGTTGTGGGGTGGAGTGCGTAGTGAAGTGCACAATGGAGCATATTTTGAGGAATTAAATATACCATGTGGTGTCGTAAGGGCTTCGAGGTCAGTCAAGCCCCTCCTTTTTGTAAAAGTGCACAATTTTGTAAGGATCAATGGTTTTGGATCCATAGTTGCGTGTTTTAAGGATTCCATGGTGTTTGGACCATGGTATTTTGACGATGTAATATTATAATGTATTAGTTAATATAGGGTAAAATAATAAGAGGAGAAGAGAAAATGAATGAATTTGAGAGTTATAGGTGAATTATTGTGATCTGTAATTTTGGTGGCGAAGGAGAGGCTTTGCAGCTGAGTGTGCAGTGTCCTAGAGAAGAGTCTTCACAGTGAGTGCGGAGAAATCCTACAGCTTAGTGCGCAGATCAAGAATTGGTCATTATCAAGATTAATTATATTAAGCAACAGTTCTTGTGGATGTTAATTTAGTGTTATTGTGTGATTGATGTGTATATTTTATTATTGTCTGTTGTAGAGTAGTAGTATTTACAGTTGTATTTTACTTCAACATAGTAATGGTTTATGTTTTTATATGGCATGTTTAAATGATTAATCTAATGCGACGAAGTGATTTATAAATTTTAAGAATCAGATAACAAAATAATACCACATTCCCTAATCCAAAATGGCTACAGAAACCCTGTTTTCATCCTTCCATAGTCACTTCGGGTGAGAATGTGATCTGCTTGCAGGTTATTGCCGAAAGGGCCAGTGATCAAGGGTTTTTTGGGTGCGTAGTATAGATCGAACCTGGGTCATCCAAAACCAAGCCAAAAAATGGTTTTGTTGTCGATACCAGGATCATGTGGATGTGGTGCCTATTGAATAATGAGATTCAAGACTAGATAGACCTGAAATTGCAAGAATTTGTGGATCAAGAAAACAAAACCCTTTTTTGACCTCCAAAGCTTGCATACATAATTATATTTTTACAGATCAATACAATATTTTCTTCAGTTCTTTTCCCCTTGAGTTTTACGAGTGTATATCGAGTTTGATTGAAAGGAAGAATTGTTTTAAGGGCGGAGAACCTATAGTGTGGACTCCTGAATTGATACATCAACTCAAGAGCACTGAAAATAGGATTTCAAGGGTTGTTGAGTTATGGATTGATAACATCTTGGGAGGATTCATTACTGAGTTTGTTGTAGACTAAACCATGTCCTACAACAAAGTGGAACAACAATTCTTCAAAGGACCGTGAGGTAAGTATTTAAAATCTCTACAACTTTGGATTAAGATGCTTCTGTGTGAAAAGGAAGTTTTACAAATGCAATCAAATTGATAGTTTAATTATGTTTGGAAGACGAGAGAATAAATCTAAGAAAGAGACCAGTGCAACGTGAAGTGGAAAAACATATAGACTAAATACCAAAAAGAGATCTCGTAGACAAGACCTGAAGACCTTTGTAGAGACTGAGTATAGTCCTCTTCTGAATGGATCTGAAAGTGAAAGGGAAGAAAGCCACCCTGATAACCCACAGGTAACTTCACAGTATTTTCCCTTCCAGCCTGAGAGTTCATAAAAGCCATAATCTAGTAATAGCCAGGGTGTTTTTGGTTTTCCTGACCCCTTACCCCTCCTACCCCCCATCCCCCTCCCCCTCACCCCCCAAGAAGAAGTATGGTTGACGATATTAAGCTACATGTTTTCAAAGGAACTGGATTGGCAGATCTGAAGCAGTTTTGGTTTCTATGTGAAGTTGTATCAATAGAGAAGCATATCTACAATGAGAATAAAGTTCATCTTGTTACAACGTTGCGAGATAGATAATTGACATGGTATATGAAGAATTCAAATAATCATAAGCTAATGTTTGAAGATATTAAAACAACACTGGTAAGAGAGCTTAAGAAGTCGAAGTCTGAGTCGCAATGCATCATCGAGTTGAAAGAGATCAAACATAAACCTACTAAGTATGTTTGGGAGTTTTATCAGAGATTTAAATTGTTTTTAGATCAGGTCATCTTTGACATAGCCCTGCGGAAACATCAAGAATGGTTTATAGTTATGTTGTTACCACATATCAGATTTCCATTGATGCAACAAAATATAGGAACTCAAGCCGAAGCTCTAGAGATTGCGATGAAATTGGAAGCTTCGCCTATAGGAGATACTTATGTAGGAAAGCAATAGATTCAGAACTAGCTGGTGAACCTAACCCTACATATACAAGATATCAAGAAAATCAAAGAATTTAGAGAAGAATTATGGTGTACGAAGTGCAGATCGAAGGGTCATTCTAAAGTACAATTCCCTATCTTCAGGGATTACATGGTTGGTGGGGCACTGAATCCATTGAATTCAAGATCCAGCTTGTGGTGAAAAATGTGTAAGACTAGAGGACAACATCATTCAGAATATTGTTACTTGTTATAGAAATATGTACAGACTCCAAGGAATCTATATTACAAATTCTGTAAATCAGTAAGGCACGATGAGAATAATTGTCGGGATTATGACCTAATGATGGAGAGAAGTGCTGACACTTATAGAATGCAAGAAGAATAGCATGTACATGAGGACAATGTACAATGTGGTGCTCGAGGAGGTTACCAAGGAAGAGGCCGAGTTGGTGGAGTTGGTCGAGGACGTGGATAGATCATTTTCTATAACTACGGTCATGCAGGTCATTTTGCAAGAAACTACCAAAACCCCACAGCGACATGTAAGTATTGTAAATCCTTTGACCATTTAATTGAATAATTTCATGTATTTATGGAAAATATGCAATAAAAGAGGAATCAACAGTTGATTTTTTTTTTCAAATGATGACTGTTGAAAGGAGGATCGATGAACCTCAAGTTAATATTGTCACTAGAAGTGAAGTTGTGACTAGTAGTGATAAAGCGGATGAAAAGAAAGAATATGAAAGTGCATGGGTCAGAAAGACTGCTGAGAGAGCTCTTTTTTTTTTATATCTTGAAATAAAAATAAGTATTTATGGAAGAAAATTTAAGTTTTATGGATGTTGGAGCTTCGACCTCTAGTGCACAGCCAAATATCAATAAAAAAATTAACTGTGGTGTGTCATCAGCTTCAATACATAACTGAGCTCCGACATAGGATCGAGCTCCAACACAAGACCAAAATTCAACAAATCAAGTAGGCATTTTAAAGTCTTTTCTACAAACTTGTATAAATTTTTTAAGATATCAAAAGGTTGTAGAAGGGCTTAAAGAGTTGATAGATTCCTGTGCATCCAAAGAAACACCGTGAAGTGAGATACGTGCAGTCAATAATTTTCATCGACAAAAGAGAACCTGAAGAGAGATGAGGCTTAGTGCGCAGATAGTAGAGTATGAGATGGATTAATTTATTCTGGATATGGGATCTAATGCTAATTTCTTGACAAAGAAGACAGGGGAATTAAATGGTAAGTCAAAGCTACAATGGTCACCTATTCAGTTAAGGATGGAAAATAAGAAAAATATCTTCCCTATGGGAAGACTACTAGGTGTTATAGTGGATATTGAAGGAGTTTTCACTAATGCTTATTTTCAAGTAATAGAGATCGTCAATGACAGTAACCCTTATCTTGCATTTCTTGGACTTGATTGGGTATTTGACAATATGGCCATAATTAATCTAAAGAAGAGACATATTATATTTGAAGGAAACAATACGAGAGTAAGTGTTCCCTTGGATCCATTAGAAGGAGTAAGATACACAGAACCATTCAAAGAAGAATATTGTACAGCTGATGTAGACAATATCAAATGACAACAAAGGAATAAGATTGTGTAAACCCTACTGCAGAGGGAAATTTGAGTTGGGAGCATGATATTGCTTGTACCTCAGACTTAGAAGAAGAATTTAAGAACTGACAGAATAGGTTGCATGAAGTATCCACAAGGCGTTGTTTAATAATTACCAAATCAGTTCATTGTATGATATATGAGGTATGTAATCTGCCTTCTTATGATGGCTTAGGTGATGTAAATACTTTTCTTAATGATTATGAAGAACAAGTTCCAGATAGTCACTAAAGTTACAAAGTTACTTCATTAATATCAAGAATTGTTTCCCACCAAGTTTTTAGAAATGAAGGGTATAATAGGAGATCTAGGAGTCATGAATATTCCCCTTAAGAATGATGTGAAGCCAGTCAAACAAAGACCTTACAGTTTGAACTTGAAGTATAAGGAGAAAGTGAAAGTAGAGCTTGATAATATGATAGTAGTAGGAATTATTGAACCTGTAGAAGAACCAGAATGGGTGAGTCCTATGGTGGTGCAAGAAAAGAAGACTCAAGGATAAATTAGGATATCTGTTGATCTAATAAATTTGAATGATGCACGTTTACATGGTACCTTCCCTACCCCTTTCACAGATGAAGTGATAGATAATGTTGGAGGTCAGAAAGCATACTCATTTACAGATGGATTCTCAAGTTATCATCAAATTAGGATTGCACCTGAAGATAAAAAAAAGACCACATTTTCTATAGAATGGGCCCATATCAATACACAGTAATGTATTTTGGATTAAAAAATTCCCCTGCTATATTTTCTAGGGTGGTGGTTGCATATTTTAAATAATACATTCATAAGTTTTTAGAGGTATATTTTGATGATTGGAAATTAGCTGGATTGTTGAGAAAACATGTTTAAGACTTATGCTCGACACATGTAGACAATATCAGATCTCTTTGAACCTAAAGAAGTGCATATTTTTTGTACCTTTCAGCATATTGTTGGGACATGTTGTCTGTAAGCAAGGACTAATGGTGGACCCTGCTTATATTGCTATCATTGTGAACTTGCCTCCACCTAAGACGGTAAGACAACTTCGTACTATGTTGGGAAATACTAGGTATTACAAGAAGTTCATCAACGAATATGCTCAGATCACTGCACCTATGGAGAAATTGTTGAAGAAGGATGTAACTTTTCAGTGGAATGAATAATGTTAGAAGAACCTCGACATATTGAAAGAAAAAATGGTTGTTTCACCTATACTAGTGTTCCCTGATTGGAATAAGGAATTCCATGTCCATGTGGATTCCCGTTGTATAACTTTGGGAGTGGTACTAGCACAACCTAGTGTAGGAGAGATTGATCATCCTATAACTTTTGTAAGTATAAAATTATCTAAAGTAGAAAATAATTACACAACTACATAAAGGGAAGGACTGGACATGGTGTATGCTTTGCAGAAGTTTAGACACTATTTGTTGGGGTCACACTTTAACATGTTTACAGATCATTATGCACCAAAGTATTTGTTTAATAAGCCTATCTTAGGAGGAAATATTTGCATATGGTTATTATTATTATTCGAGGAATATGAATTTGAGATCATTTTTAAATCATGGAGACTGAATGTAGGACCTGTCCATATGTTGAGACTGGAAATAGGGGAAGAAAAAACTAGCATAGAGTATAATCTCCCTGATGCACAGTTATTTGTAATCAAAGTGGCAGATGGCCATTTCAGAGATATCATTAAATTTTTTACCACAGGAATGGCTCCTTTAGAGTATACTATGAATCAAAAGAAATAATTAATGGTGAAGGAAGCTAAATTTTGATTAATAACATGATTTTTGTATAAGATGGGAACATATGAGATATTGCGCAGATATGTTCCTGAACATAAGAGATAGATGATTCTAGCAGAGGCTCACGGGGGCATAGTTGGTGTACATTATGTAGGAAAAGCTATTGCGCAGAATATTTTGAGAGCTAGATTGTGGTGGCCTACACTACATAAAGACGTGAAGGAGTATTATCGAGCATGTGATGTGTGTAAAAGTACAGGGAAGCCTTCCATAAGAGATGAGATTCCATTGGTACCACAAGTTACATTGCAGACCTTTAATAAGTGGGCCATTAATGTTTTTGGATACATCAAACCACCTGGAAAGAGAACTGGTGCAAGGTACATAATTAGAGCGTCTGATTACTTTAAAAGATGGGATGAAGCACAACAAGTAAGGGACTGCGGTGAAATGACTGTTGCAAAGTTTATTTTCGAGTACATGTTATCTAGATTTGGATGTCTGAATATTTTGATGAGTGGCCAAGGTTCACACTTCCTAAATAAGACTATTGAATCAAAGACTAAGGAGTTCCAGGTTCATCTTCAAAAGAGTACCTTCTATCACCCTCAGGCCAATGGAACAATAGAAGCATTTAATAATATTTTGGAGAATGCACTTACTAAATTATGCAATGTGAATATAGATGACTGGGACCTTATAATTCCATCAGTGTTATGGGCTTATAGGACCACATGTAAGAAGTTTATAGGTTAGACACCCTTCAGGTTATTTTATGGGAAATAAGTTGTGATTCCCATGGAGTACATCATGCCTAGCTTGAGGATTGCAGATTTTACAGATATGGTAGACCCTGATATAATGGAGAAAATAATGTCACGGTTGATTTATTTGGAGGAATATATATTTATAGAAGGATTTCATCAGCAGGTACAGAAAGCAAGAGAAAAGGCATGGCATGATAGAAATATGAAGCAAAAGAAGTTCCACGTAGGATACCTTGTTCTCCTTTTTAATAGTAAGTTTGTAAAATTTCCAGGAAAATTTAAGATGCATTGGTTGGGCCCATACATTATCAAGCATATTACTGATGGAGGCACGATTCAATTATCAAAGTTAAATGGAGAATTGGTTCAAGGAAGAGTAAATGGAAGTAGGTTGAAGTTTTATAGCGATAAATGATCTAGGTGGATATTTTTTCCACCCGCCTATTCCACTTGCATCATTGCCATTGTTTCTTTCAACTTTTCATTTTCCTTAATTGTAGCATAATTTACTATTTTTGGCAGTTTTTCGGGTCTTGAACTTTTGGAGTTTTTTTAAGGCTCTAAACGACATTTTTTGGGAAAACTGAGACCAACATGGGTTTTCCATGTTCAACACTTGAAATTTGTAGTCCTCAGATAGGTATTTATAATGAGGTACTGTGCACGTCAAACGAAGATCGTATGCCAAAGTTATGTCCCCAGGAAGTTGATGTACCAATTTACCCAAACAGGGCCCATAGTTTTGGTGCTTCATCTCGTAGGGTTAGGTTTTTGGATGTTTATGGTTTTCACATGTTTTTCAATAATAAAGAGGCCCTTGAGCCTCATGGTAACACATTTCAGAGGCATGTAGCCGCAACGTCTCTTCTTAGAGATAAGCTACGATCACCTGAGTTAGTTTATTTCTGTTATATCTGTAAGCATATTTCAGACCTTTGAAATTAATGAAATGAAGTATTATTTCTGTTGTGTATTTGTATTTATGGTTATATTTGTATTCTGTTTTGTTCCTGCTTAAATTCAAATCAATGGTATCAGAGCGGTCTTCTCTTTCTTGATTTTTCTTTGCAAGTCCCCAAAGAGGTTGGGATATAAGGAGTTAGGGCTTGATCTGGTTGAACCTTTGCAAGACCATCCTCTCAAACCCCGACAACCTCCCATTTTGGAAGAAAATAAAGACAAGAGAGAAAGAGATCCTATCAAAATATTGCTCTAGGAGTCCCTTGAGAAACAAAGGAACGCGATGATGGATAACTTTTCCCAGATCCTTCAATGGTTACCCACCGGTAGCGCACCTTCATCCAACAGACACTTGGAGGAACAACTCCTTTCAAGGTACAAGTAAAATTTGACATTCCCATATTTCAAGGCCAAATAGATGCAGATGTCGTAGATAGATGGTCAAATCTATTAGAAGGATATTTTTCGTTCATGACTTTTCCAATCAGGAAAATATTAATTTTTCACTCCTCAAATCTGCCCCCCATGTCAAGGACTGGTAGGAAACCTACTATTAGAAAAAGGACGAGAGGGAATCCTCCCAATTCTTGGACGCACCCACTTGGAATTATTTCTGAGATTCCATCAACGAATAATATTACCCCATGGGAAACTATGAGGACAAGTACATACATTGGACTACATTGCAGTAGCAAATGGATCAAGATGTGCATGGCATGATGAATCTATTCCATACCCTGGGCACAAATTTGGGTATTAAATATTCGACGAAACATTTGGTTCTTAAGTACCATTGTTTTTTGTACAGATACATTTAGGAGGAAATGGAGTTCCTCGACATTTCCTCACTTGGTGCAGCATATTAATATGGTTCTAAGATTGAGAAAAAATCTAAAAAAAAGAAGCGAGACTTTGGATCTGCAAAACCAAAGTAGAGCAAAGGAAAGAGCCCGTCTAAGACCCCCCAGGGAAACTCCTCGAATATTCAAGCAAAGGGTGATGGGAAGGAAAATAATGACATCGAAAAGTGGTGCAAGTTTCATAAAACTCCAACTCACAACACGAATGAATGTTTTGCAAAGAAAGCGCTAGTGGCTGAGTTGAAAGACTCAGAGACGGATGCATGCTCTAATTCTGAGTCAGAACCAAACAAGGGAGCCAACAAGGGTAATTAGGTCATTGACGCATAACCCACTGCAATGGTAGCCACCATAAAGCTCCAAAAGGTAGAACCCAAAGATCCAAAGGAGTGGGAGAACCTCTTTCACTCACATATGTGGGTGAAGGGTTCACCACTGCAATTTATTGTCAATAGTGGGAGCCAAAAGAACCTCATTTTAGAATATTCCATGAATCAATTGTGCCTACCGACCACACCACACCCACAGTCATACACAATTAGTTGGCTTCACTAAGGATGAGATCTTCCTGTTAGCCAGCATTATCGCCTTCCCTACAACTTCAAGCCCTTCACAGATGAGGTATTTTGTGATGTTGCTCCTCTTGAAGTTTGTGATGTATTATTAGGCCAACCATACTTGTGGAAGCAACATGTTGTGTATGAGTTGAGGCCTCACACTATTATTATTTCTTTGGGTACTAAGTTATGTAGGATACCAAAGGTAACCCTGCCTACCACCATCTCTTTGATCTTTGCTAAGAAATGCAGTAAGATCATCTCCCATACCAGGAATTTTGTTTTCTTTTTTATTCACTCTCAAAGTAATGGGAATATTGTGGCCACATCCATGGCCCCCGAGAATGGTTCCTCCACACAACAGAAGTAGGTGGGAAAGGTTGTGGAAGAATACAGGGACATCTTCTCCTCACCCACAGGGGTACCCTTGCACTGTCAGGTTAATCATCTGATCAATTTGACTCACAGAGCACCTCTATCTAACAAAGCTCTCCATATTTCAATTTCTCACAATCCTTTTCAATTCGGGTTGGGATTCGAACCATTATGTCCTATTCATGTAGCCATACTATTTGCAGCTACTCATGCAACTTCGGCCCATGTCCAGTCTAAAACTGACAAGGCTAACAGCTTCATTGAGTGAATCCAGCACATATTCCAGTAGTTCCATGACATATTGGACAAATCCAATGCTAAGTACAAGCAACGACATGATCAACATTGGGTGCCCCACAAGTTCCAAGTGGGTGACAAAGTGTGGCTACATTCGCAGAAGGAGTGCCTCGTTGGGCCCCATTGTAACCCTAGGTCGCTCTGATATGAGTCATAAGCCATCACCAAGGTGATAGTGGACAATTATTTCGAGCTCAACATTCCACCATTCCTTATCCTACACCCATTGTTCAATGTGGACTACCTTCGGCCATACTTTCCATCATTAATGGACACATCCGAAATTGCATAACAACTCACGCCAACTTATTTAAACCTATACTACATGTAACAAGCCACCACGGATCATATCATGGACATGTAGATCAAGAAAATTCACCAACAGAAGATCCAACTGTAACGGGTTGTCAAATTTGGTCAACTCTTGCACCAAGGCAAGTGGCTCAACATGTACCAAGTTCATCACAAGTTTCCTCATCTCGTGGAGGAACTCAATGCAATGGGGACCATTTATTCCTAAGGGGGGAGGAATGATCCAAGTGGATATTTTTGGTTACCCACCTATTCCACTTGGATCCCCACCATTGTTTTTTCAACTTTTTAGTTTCCTTAATTGTAGCACAATTTACTTTTTTTGGCAGTTTTTCGGATCCTGAACTTTTAGATTTTTTTTAGGCTCTAAATGACGGTTTTTGGGAAAAGTGGGACCAACATGTGTTCTCAACCAATATTTGTGAGTCGAAAGTTGTATTACTCACATATATATTTCTAACAACGTATTTTTTGCGTCAAACGGAGATCGTATGCCAAAGTTACGTCCCTGAGAAGCTGATGTACCAATTTACCCAAAAGGGGCCCATAGTTTTGGCGCTTCATCTCCTAGGGTGAGTTTTTCTTATTTTTATGGTTTTCCCATGTTGTTCAATAATAAAAATTCCCTTGAGCCTCATGTTAACATGGGTCATAGGCATGTAGCCACCACATCTCTTCTCAGAGATAAGCTACCATCACCCGAGCTAGATTATTTCCGTTTTGTCTATACGCATATTTCAGTCCTTTGATATTAATGAATTGAATTTTTATTTCCACTGTATATTTGTATTTATGGTTATATTTGTATTCTATTACATTCCTGTATAAATTCAGATCAATAACTCTACCCCTACAGCTTTGCTCCGAAGAACGAAGAAAACTCTTAGTGCCACCTACAGTTGAAAGTGGGCAATGGAATATAAACTACGTTGCATATAGAGTGGTATCACAAGGTTAGAACCATAGCAGTGGGTGGTTGGGTTGGTGCATTCAGGTTTTTCGAACATGTTGAATGTGTCACATTTTGGCAGAAGTCCAGGAAGCACAACTTGTGTGAGACAATTTCTGGTGTTGGTGCATGATGTATGCCTGTCAATGGGGAAGAGGATCCCTATAGACCCAATGATGATATGGAGAATCACAAGACCACCTTATCAAGGGATGAACCCTGCAGAGGATTTTTTGGAAAATATCACGACAGAGCCATAGTAGAAAAAATGAAGAACAAGTTTGGACTGACAAAAGTGAAACGAGGTTATGATATCAGCTTTATCAATGACCAGGGAGTTTTCTTAGTGGCACATTTACTGGCTGGAAAAATCATGAGGAAGTGTCAGGATAATGAAGTCCCTTCACCCATGGTTTCATTAGCTGCGCAGTGCTCTAATGGGGTTCAATACAACTGGGATGCATACTTATGCAAAGAGTGTTTAGACGACTGTTGCGAGGCTCTGGAGAAAGGTACTTCGTTTCACTAGGCATGGTTAATTTTGATTATTGCGGTTCTTGCATGGAAAGAGCCAAAATATTTTCAGTTCCATATAGTAGCCTCAAATGTTTGGGAAGCTGCGCGCTATGCCTTGATGTGGTACACCACTAAACCGACGCGTGCATAATATAACATAATATTTTTCATTATATATCATATGGAATTTCACATGTCTATGAACCAACACCCTCACCTTTCACCAAGCTTATACAAGCAGTATAAATTTGTCTCGAAGATTAAGGCTGACTTCCACAAAATTTACATATAGGCTCGCAGGGACATAATGAAGACATGGCATCCTCTGCCATATTTAGTGACAAAATATGATCTCTTATAACTAATACAATGGTGGCCCATGGATTAGATCATACACTAGAGACAAAGAATAAGGATACTTCAACAGAAGAGGACATGATGTAGTACAGGGAAGCGAGTGGGAAGGAAAAGGATGAGAAAAAGGTAGAACAAGATGAGCAACATGAAAATGGTCACTAGGATACTCTTAGAGGTGATGAGTAGAAAAAAGAATCTAAAAATACAAATACATACCCATATGTCATAGAGAAGAGGAAAGCAGACACTAAAGTTTCCAAAAGAAGTAAAAAGAAGAAAAAGGCAGACAAGAAAAAAGACATAATGTCATTGGTCCCCACTAATGGGCACTTGGATAAGATTAGGGGAATAATCCATGAAGCAACGATGGAGTCATGGAACAAGTTAGAGGATCACTATGGTTCACTTCTAATATTTTTCTAGGAGTGCATTACAAAACTGAAGATATTGGCACAGACAGCTAGAAAGCTAGGCAGGAAAAGGAGAAGCTTGGAGAAGAAAGACCAGTAGAGCCTACACTTGCAGTGCAGATAGCACAGAAACCTATCAGAGCCCTGTATTTTGACTCTACCAACGTACAATAGCAGGAAAAAGAATGGAATTATGTGAACATGAACATCGCAGCAATGCCACTTCAGAGATTACACAAGATGCATCAAGAGATCATAAATGAGCTGAAGCAGCATGAACAACTCACTTGAAAGTTGAACATTCAAGTAGAGAGAGAGAAAGCTTTGTTGAACCAAAAGCTCAACTAGACGATCCAGGAGAGTGATAAAGAAGTATAGCAACAATATAAGTTGAAGGAAGTGGTCGAAGCAACATGCCGCGAGGTTCTGGACATTGATGTCCGAGAAGAGGAACTAGTAGAGGAAAAGGTCACGAAGCTTGGCCTTGCAATAAAAGGATAAAAGGGTAAGATTGTGGACATATAATTTCAATATGAGATAAAGATCAGTGAGCTACAGATGAAGCTACATCCAACCACACCATAGGAAGTGCGAGAGCAAAGGGAGGTCGACCTAAAGGCAAAATTGGATGGAATCTCCACAACAGTGGCAGATTGTGGGAATTTTTTGGATGAGAGCTTATATATTTGGAATTTGCTGCAAGAAGATCCAAATGTGCAGAATCTACAAAAGGATGTTCAACAAAAGCAGTAGCAGTTGGAGGAGATTTGAGCAACTGTGAGAACCTTACCAATGTCACAAAAGTTCACAAAGATCAATGAGGGAAATTCCCTCCAGAAGAACATAGAGGAGTTGCGGAAGGAAGAGCAGACTCTGAGAGAGATAACTCAGCCATGGCAGGATGAGGCTCTCCAACTATCCCAAGTAGTTGATGAGAATATTCAAGAGCTTCAATAGAGAGAGGAGGTAGTGATGCAGAAGGCTATGGAACCAACGACGGAATCACTATTGGAGGAAGTACGCAACGAAGAGAATAAAGTCACATACATTTTGTAGTAGTTCAACAACACCTACAATAGCAGTGCAACGAAGATCAGAGGAAAATTGGTTGAGTAACTTGGGACGAGTCACATGTGAGTGTTGGGGCATGTTGGGGCATGTTGGGCGTAGCCCAATTTCGGCAAGATTTTTGCAAAGACTCTGTAGTTTTGGGGTGGAGTGTGTAGTGGAGAATGTAGCGAAGCATATTTTTAGGAAGTAAATATATTTTTTGATATCATAAGGGCTTCAGGGTGGGTCGAAGACCCTTTTTTTGTAAAAGTGCATGATTTTGTAAGGGATCAATGGTTTTGGGGCCATAGTTTATTGTTTTAAGGATTCCATGGTATTTGGAGCATGGTATTTTGACGATGGAATATTGAAATTTAGTAGTATACATAAGGTAAAATAATAATAAGAGAAAGAAAAAGGAATGAATCTTAGAGTTATGGGTGCATTATTGTGATATGTAATTTGGGTGGCGAAGAAGAGGCTTTGCAGCTGAGTGCGCAAAGACCTAAAGAAGAGCCTGCAGTTGAGTTCACAGACAACCTGTAGCTTAGTGCGTGGGTCAAGAATTGGTCACTATCAAGATTCATTATATTAAGCAACATTTCTTGTGGATGTTAATTCGGTGTTATTGTGCGATTGATGTGTATATTTTCTTATTGTATGTTGTAGAGTAGAAATATTTCCAATTGTATTTTCCTTTAGTGGATTAATGGTGTTATAGGTCGATTTGGGCACCATTCCCAATGACCTGGTTAACTAGACATCATCTCCAGGACCAATGAATAGGGTCTATAATCCCCTATCATTTCAGTTATTATATTCCCTAAGACTAAGAACAAGACAAATCATCCATGACTTTCATCTACAAATATTTCCAAGATTTGAAGTTTATAATATATCATATGAGAGCTCACCAATGTTGCCTCTAAAGGGACTAAGTGCATTGCATATGCAAGTAACCCCACTCAAGGGTGCTCTGCAAAGCACTTCTCGACATTCAAGGGTGCGTTGGTCACATTGGGAGCGAAATTCTCATTGTTTCAGAATCTCCACTTGGCTAGTGCCTTCTAGAAGAGTTCACATGTGTCAAAATTTGAATCCATGTGTCCATTTGATACCTATGAGACTTGGAACATGTCTTGCCTATTATTATAAATTCATTGATTGTAAAACTACCTTAAGCTCCTCTATAAATTGAGCATAGATCTTAGTGTTTGAGAAGGAAGAATTTGAGTAGAGAAATGTTGGTGGAATTTCAATTGAGGAATTGATTTGAGTGACATGCTGCTGGAGAGATGTGCATCGTGATGAAGCTAGGATGCTGCTAGAGATGGTGACACTAAATCAATCACTGGGTTGTAACCACCCCTTCTATCCATTAATAAATATTGCTGCTTACTTTCCGACATATGTATCTGTATAAGCTCATGTATTTCATATTATGAATTCTTATTTTATGCATATGGTTCATGTTCTATTGATTTGACTGAATAAATTGAATAGACATATGTATTATTGCTATATTTTGTTGTTTAGTGTTCATTCTTGCAGGAAATATTTTCGAACATCTAGCTTGGATTTGAAGCTACAACAAGAGTGACAGAAGGAGAATAGGAAGCACTTGGACTCCAAGTAAGTTCTTTGATCCGTTCTATGTGTCTATTTACTATTATGAAAAGTATTTTCAAAGTCTTTAACCTCTTGTTCTAGATGATCACTACATCTAGGGAAAAATGTTTTATCCGTAATCCATAATTCTGCATAACAAATGGGTGACTCCATTGGGGAGTTTACCCTTCATCTTTAGTGTATTTGCCTCTAATTTTCTCTATTTATTCACCCAGTAGAATTTACTCAGAAATATTAGGCTTTTTGAAATCTAAATTTGCATTATAAGTGTGTTAAACAGTTGTATTTTTCCTTATACACTGCACCCAACGCACTGTTGGACAGGACATAGTGGTTTGCATAGCACTGTCTCCCTTTCAGACCTGCGTTGCAACGCACTGTCTCTCCTTAGAGACCGCGTTGCCTCCTAAAACCATCCAAATTCCATTGAATTTGTCATTGCATTTTGTTTTCAGTCTGTTGTTTGCTATGTTTTAAAGAGCTTGATACCTCAGAATGACCAATGACCTTACTTATTCCTTCCTCCTTTGAAAAAAAAAAAATGTTCAATGTTTATTTAAAGCGTTTTTATTTATCATTGATGAATTAATTTCAAAGTATTTTCATTTCTGCATTAGATCCATTTTCTTTTGAAAAAGGAAATTGTCGTTTAATTCTTCATTTCCTGATAGGAGAAATTGTTGTTAAATTCCTCATTTTTCCTTCAAAAAGAGAAATTGTTGTTTAAATTCTTCATTTCTCAAAAGTAAAAGGCATTTGTTTTTATTGATTTTATGCACTTAGTTTCTTGTTTGCATTCATAACATTAAAGGAACTAAAAATAAAAACCTGCATTTGCATGTAGTGGATTGTGTGTTTTGCAAAAGGAACGATTAGGAAAGCTACATTTAGTTTGTGCTCTTTGATTTTTTTTCTCTAAAATTGATTGCTCTTTCCCTCTAGTAGCTAGGATTTTCATTGAAAAACTAAAAGTGAAAGATTGCTTCTCATTTTAGTTTGCATTTTAGGAATTTCCAATACATCATCGTGGTGAAACTTGAAAGGAAAATTGATAAACAAGATCAACTTAAAATTTATCTCAATTTACCTAGCAAAGCATTGGAACCATAACGATAACATTTAGAAGGTGTAGGCTAGAGATGTGTTCCGGCGTCGTAAAACATAGCAG
Source organism: Pinus albicaulis (assembly GCA_034641835.2). Taxonomy (NCBI): domain Eukaryota; kingdom Viridiplantae; phylum Streptophyta; class Pinopsida; order Pinales; family Pinaceae; genus Pinus; species Pinus albicaulis. Next base: position 273,210,103 of record CM076575.1, on the reverse strand, counting down.
CTATCGTTAATTTTTCTGCGATACATTCCGAGTGTGATACCTCACTCCATGTATGTAAATATATCGTAGCTCATCCACGTACTTTTGGGTATATCGAGTGGTGTTACAGTACGCAAAGTATAAAGGGGTGCTCTCACTGTGCAGTTTCGCATCAGACGTCGCTAATACAGACTTGGGCCTCCACGTACCTTTGGGTATATTTGGGAGGACAAATTTAGGTTTCTATCCATCCATATTGAATCGAGTCGCCTGCCTTGTAAATTGTGATACACCGAACACAACATTCAAGGAGATTTCCTGCCTGTACTTCTTGGCTCGCCAGGAGGTATTTTGTAGTTCACAGTTTCGAGGTAAACCTTTTTTCCTAGCAATACCCTTTTATTTTGTTTATTTGTTTTTGGTTAAAATAAATCAGTAATCTTGGAAGAAAAAAATCCTTCCCTCGTCGTTCATGTAGATTAGCATTAAAACCACCTTTACCACCATAAGTTACTCTTGGTCAGCGAAGGCGACAACACTCTACCGAATCAAGTACTATTCGTACCTCTGGTGAAACATCATCTTCCCATATACCAGAGTTAGCTCAAGTTGTTTCTACACATCGCGGTTCATCTATTGTTGTCGAAATGGAGTCCTCACAGCTACCCATGGTCATGATCCATCCAATCAGTGAGACCATACCTCCTGGACTCGACGTTGTTCAACCATAAGTTGATCTAGATCTTGTCTCTTTTTTTCTAGAACATCTGAATCCTGAAGTCGAACAACTGGAAGTTGTTCCTACATTGGTAATCCCACAAATTTTTGTAGCCATTGAGTCTCCCATATCACATATTCAACCACTTGAAATATACTTTGGGCATGACGGTGAAATACTTCCACCTGGTTTAATTCCAATTGAATAAATCCCTCAAGATGATACACCTTTAAATCCAACCCATTTTGGGGAGGACCTTTACCTGTACAAGTCTTTTCCTCAATCATCACCATCTACTTTTTTTGATCCTATTCCTATTCAAACTCTCGTTGATCCAAAAGGGTATACATTTGGTCAAGTAACCATGCCTGAACCAACATCTTCGGTTGGGCCATCTATTCCAATTACGTCAGCACCTACCCTCTCTACCCCGTCAATGTTTACAACTTCACCAGAGTCATATTTTCATGGTGGCTCTATTGTCCCATCGAGTTATAAATCTTTATCTAGAATTTTCTCTGGTGCATCTTGAAATCCATGGACTCTACCAATTTCATCGTCTGGTATTATAACTGGTAAACCTATAGTGAGTACTGAACAGCTTGATTCTTTATACACATCATCATGGCAATATCAAGCCAGTCCTTCTGGGTCTATTCCATCAAGTAATATATCAACTGGACTCCCACCATTTGGAGAGAAATATTTTTCATCTTATTATCCTCCTCATGCTAGGGGGAAACCTTTGGTCACCCACTATGACAGTACTCCGTCACTTTTTGGTCAACCTAATGTTGAAATGATTTTTTGTCAATGGCAGCCCACTCTGCATATCCAGCCACAAACGGTTGTACACTCGTATCAACCAATTCCACTTGTTAATACATCATTACCCCTGTCAGAGAATGAAACTGTTGTACAACAACCTTTCAAGCGGGTCATTAAACTCAATAACCTCAAATATTAGGTCCACATACTCCAAATCCTTCGGTTAATTTACAACAACCTGTATCCGGAATCATTTATTCACAAGCTGGTTTACCATTTTATGGGATGTCACAGCCACAACCTAGTTATACCTATCAACTAAATCCAAATGATTCTAATTTGGGTTATAACATTGGTGGACATACCCCTTGGAAGCCTCAGGCACAAATACCTCAGACTTCATTTCAACAAGTATCATATCTAGGTTTTGGTCAACAGAATCCGCAAGCATTTTCTTTTCAAAACAACCCCTATCTAGGTTACCAACAACAGATTCCTTATGTTGGTGCTCAAAGGCCTATTTCTCAAGCACTTTCATCTTACCCTGGCTATGCTCAACCTGACCTTAATAGACATTTGCCCTTTGTTGCAACTTTAGGGTTACCTGATTTAAATCGGCTAACCAATGATCCAATCAACTATGCTCCTTGGTGGACAGTGATACCTCACAAATTACCCTTGGATATTCCTAAATTCAATGGAAACCCTGGGGAAGACCTGTCAACTCATTTCATGACTTATCATTTATAGTGTTCATAAAATTCCCTAAATGATGATTCTGTTTGACTACGTCTTTTCTAGCGTATGCTCACAGGTCCGGCTGCAAAATGGTATATTGAGTTACCTGGAGATTCTTTTGATAATTTCACTACCCTAGCTACTGTCTTTTTGACTCACTTCCAGTTACCCATCCGATATGAAACTGGAATAGAACTCTTGATCAATTTCAAACAGAATAATGCTACTCACATTTCTGATCATATTCCTGAGTGGCATCGTCGTCGTAGAATGGTTAAGACATTTATTCCAGATCAGCTCCTTGTTGAGTGGTTCGTTAAGCCCCTATTACCATTTATAACTAAGGATGTGGCTAAGGGTGGCATCGTCACAGAAGAGAAAGTTATTTCTCGTGCCCAATATTTAGACTTGATTTATACTCAGTCTGGCAAGCTCTATGAAAAACTTCCTAATGTGTCGAGATTTAATTTTACCATCCCTCCTCAATTAAAGGAGTGTCATGCCAGAGACGGCTTGATTGGCACTACAAGCATACATAATACTACTCCATCTGATCCTACACCTTCTTCTGAAATTAATGTTGTGTCGTTTGACAAGGGAAAAAGTGACAAGCAACTCGAAAGTAAGAAAAAAGGGAAATCTAAGAAAAAGCAAATTTCTAACCCGCGGGAAAGATCATCTAATCAATTGTTTGGACCTAGGAAACCTTGTTATCCATGCATAATCTGTAATGAGGAACACTTTTTTTGGGATTTTCCTCACCGCGCTAAAGTCTCAAAGATCATTAATACTTCCAATGCATCAACTGTGTTGACAAATCCATTTCCAAATCTGGACACAAATTTGGTTGCTACGGATCCAACTTCTAGTTCCCAAGTACTTATGTTATCTGTCACAAAACCTTCAATAGATATTTTGGTGTCATTGTGTAACAAATATTATGGTGGTTAGGCCACTGATCAACCTACTACCTCGACTACAAATCCGTCTATGGAATCAGTACCACCTACTGCTATTCCTGAATTGACAATCAAGCCACCAAAGGGAGTAATTCACAAATCGACATATAATCCTCGAGCAAGAACTACTCAAAATTATAATATAGTTGAATATTTGGCTCAATCCCCTTCAGCTATCTCTGCTCTTGAGGTATTAAAAAATTTTCCCTCCCAAAAATAGGCTTTATTGTTAGCTATTGGTGGAATTGATCCCACTGATTCTAATCTTGTCATCTTTAATCATACGGGCTATGTGCTGCAACTACCAGCAGAATTGGCATTCTCCATACAAGTAAATGTTCTCAATCACCTTATTCATCGTACTATTATTGATGAAGGAGCATCTACATGTATTATGTCTCTAAATTTTTGGAAGTCACTTGGCTCACTGCGCTTATCACAATCATCAATGACGTTGAAGGCTTTCGATGGATGTACATATAAGCCTTGTGGTATTATTAATAACCTGCATGTTGAACTAGGGGGGAAAACAATGAATATTGATGTCGAACTAGGGGGAAAAAATGAATATTCTACTTGGAAGGCCATAGGTATATGCAATGACTGCAATTGTTTCTACATATTTTAGAATGATTGCCTTTCCATATAAAGGTATTATCACAGTCATTAATCAGCTATCCTTATTTGCCTCCACTTCGCAGGTAACTAGAAGTGTTCCATTCATTCACGCACACCAAATAGCACTTTAGAACATTAGTGTAGGAATTTTAAAGGATTCCACTCTCATGGGAACCTTTACATTACCACCGCCCACGACGTCAACTGAAATTGCAAGTATAGAGACCTGCTACATGATCTCTTCCAATCCATCTAGCTTAAGGAAGAGTGTTTAATAAATTTAGTGTTCCTAAATTGCTTCCATTAATTATCAACTAGGACTAGTAAACTAATGAAGTGTGGTTGATCCAAGTGGATATTGGTGGCCACCCACCTATTCCACTCAGGGCCCCACCATTGCCTCTTTTATTTTTTCAGTTTCGACACAAATTACTATTTTTAGCAGTTTTTCGGGTCATGAACTTTCGGAGCTGTTTTGAGGCCCTAAACGACGTTTTTTTGGGCATCGCGCTTCCAGTGAATATCATTCCATTTTAGAATGCATATTCGTGGTGAAATTTGTATTCCTCGGATAGATCTTTCTAATGATGTATCATGTGCGTCAAATGGAGATAGTATGCCAAAGATACATCCCTGGGAAGTTGAAACACCAATTTATCCAAACAGGGCCCATAGTTTTGGCGCTTCATCTCCTAGGGTTAGGTTTTTGGATGTTTAGAGTTCTCCATTATTTATCAATAATAAATAGGCCCTTGAGCCTCATTGTAACTCAGTTCAGAGGCCTGTAGCCACCACATCTCTTCTCAGAGATAGCTACCAGCGCCCTAGCTAGTTTTATTTCCATTCTGTCTGTAAGCAAATTTTAGTTCTTTGATGTTAATGAAATGAAGTGTTATTTCCACTGCATCTCTGTATTTATGGTTATGTGTTTATTCTGTTGTGTTCCTGCATAAATCTGGATCAGTGGTATCGGAGGGTTCTGCTTTTTCTCGATCCTTCTTTGCATGTCCCTAACGAGGTCGGGGTATAAGGAGTTAGGGCTCGATCTGGTGGAACCTTTGTAAGATCAGCCTCACAAACCCCGACGGACACCCATGGGGGATGAAAAGAAAGATGAGGGAGCAGGAGATCCCATCAAAATATTGCTCAAGGAGGCCCTTGAAAAACAAAGGAACGCGATGATGGATAACTTTGCCCAGATCCTTCAACAGCTGCCCACCGGCGACGCATCTGCATCCAGCAACCACTCTGGAGGTGCAACTCCTTTTAAGGTATAAGTAAATTTTGACATTCCCACATTTGAGGGTAAAATAGATGCAGATGTTGTAGATAGATGGTTGAATCTATTAGAATGATATTTCTCGGTTCATGACTTTTCCGACAAGGAGAAGATTACTTTTTCACTCCTCAAAGTTGTCCCCCATGTCAAGGACTAGTGGGAAACCCACTGTGAGAAAAAGGACGAGACATAACCCTCTCTATTCTTGACCATACCCACTTGGAATTATTTCTGAGATGCCGTCAAGGAGCAATACTATCCCGTGGGGAATTATGAGGACAAGTACATACAATGGACCACGCTGCGGCAACAAAGGGATCAAGATGTGCATGAGCTGATGAATCTGTTTCATACCCTACGCACCAATTTGGGTATCAAATATTCAGAGAAACATCTGGTGCTAAAGTATCGCAGTTGTCTGCACAGATACATTCAGGAGGAAATGGAGTTCCTCGACATCTCCTCGCTTGGTACGGCATACCGGTATGCTACCAAGATTGAGTAGAAATTCAAACGGAAAACGAGACTTTGGATGCGACGAATAAAAAACAAGGAAGGTGCTCCGACCACGGAACAAGGACGAGCCAAGTCATGGTGACTCAAGACAACCTGTCGAAGCCACAAGCAAAGAACAACACCGCAAAGCCAAAGAAGGACATAGGAAAGTGGTGTGAGTTCCATAAGAGCTCCACTCACAACACAAGTGAGTGTCGGGCCAAGCAGTCGCTGGTGGCTGAGATGTGGGCTTATGAGTCAGATGCATACTCTGACTCTGAATCATAACCTGACAAGGGGAATGACAAAGGGAAATAGATTATTGATGTGGAGCCCAACGCCACTGTTGCCACTACAAAGATCTAGAAGGAGGAACTGAAAGATCTGGAGGAGGAGGAACTTCTCTTCCACTCCCATATGTGGGTAAAGGGCTCCCCGGTACAGTTCATTGTTGACAATGGGAGCCAAAAAAACCTCATTTCGGCAGACGCCGTGAAGCGGTTGGGCTTGCCAACCACAGCTGACCCACATCCATACACCATCGGGTGGCTTCACCAAGGAAGAGATCTCCGCGTCAGCCAGCAGTGCCGCCTTCCCTATAACATCAAGCCCTTCACGGATGAGGTACTATGTGACATTGCTCCTACTGAGGTTTCTGATGTATTATTAGGACAACCATACTTGTGGAAGCGTCATGTTGTGTATGAGTCTCGGCCTCGCGCTGTTATTGTTACTTTGGGAAATAAGTTGTACAGGATACTAAAGGTACCACCTCCTACCGCTATCTCTTCGGTTACTGCAAAACAATGCAGTAAGCTCATTTCCCAAACCAGGAAATTCATTTTCCTGATGATCTGCCCCCAGGGCAAGAATAATACTGTGGCCGCGACCTCCAGACAAGGCTCCTATGCACGACAACAACAAATGGATAAGGTTGTGGAGGAGTATGGGGACATCTTCACCTCACCCACAGGGGTTCCTCTACAATGTCAGGTCAAGCACTCGATTGATCTGACCCTAGGTGTGCCTCTACCCAATGGACCAATCTATCGGTGCTCTGTTCTGGAGAACGATGAAATCAAGAGGCAGATTCAGGAGCTGCTGCATAAAGGTTACATCCGACCAAATTAATCACCCTGTGGGAGCCCGGTCGTGTTGCTACAGAAGAAGGATGGAACGTGGAGACTCTGTATTGACTATCGGGTGCTGAACAAGATCAATGTCTAGAATAGGTACCCGATCCCATGGATTGATGACCTTCTGGACCAACTCAAGGGTGCAAAATATTTCAGCAAGATTGACTTGAAGTCAGGGTATCACCAGGTATCGATTGAACCCTTCGATGTGTGGAAGACTACCTTCAAAGCCAAGGAAGGCCTTTTCGAATGGCTATTCATGCCTTTCAGGTTGATGAATGCTCCCGCAACCTTCATGGGGATGATGGACGACATCTTGCGGCCATTCACCAACTAATTTGTAGTGGTGTACTTGGATGACATTCTGATCTTCAGCCAGACTTGGGAAGAACACCTTCACCACATTCGACTAGTCCTCCAAACACTACGACAACACAAGTTGTATGCGAATCTAGAGAAGTGCACTTTTGGCATGACCCAGGTTCAATATTTGGGATACATTATTGATGAAAGGTGGGTGCATGTGGATCCAGCCAAGATCCAAGTCATTCGGGATTGGCCAGCCCCAACTACTATAACAGAGCTTCACAGCTTTCTGGGTCTTGCTAATTTCTACCGAAGGTTTGTGTTGGGATTATCTCATATCACGTGGCCCTTGAGTCAAGTCACCAAGGGAGGAGCGAGAGAAAAATTCTTTTGGTCGGAACCTCAACAAAAGGCGTTCATAGAATTGAAAAATCGCCTCTGTTTTGCCCCAGTGCTCACTTTACCAGACTTGCAACAGCCATTTGAGATTGAGACAGATGCCTCTGACTATGCTATTGGGGTAGTTCTTACTCAATAGGGACATCCAGTGGCATATCACAGTGAGACATTGTCTGACACAGTTCGCAAGTATCCCACTTATGACAAAGAAATGTATTCCATTGTGCAAGCTTGTCGACAATGGAAGCATTACATTTTGGGGAAGGAAAAAATCATCCACATAGACCACCGGCCCCTGCAGTTCATACAGATACAAGGGAAGTTGCAGAATGATAGCCATTAGAAGTGGTCCACATATCTACAACAGTTTCATTTGAACATCAAGTACAAGAAGGGTAGCACCAATAATGTTGCAGACTGCCTCAGCCGACCACCGATCGTGGTGCTCACCACCGTGCTCAACTCTTGTGGGCATGAGACTTTTGATTGGCTGCTTCTCTATGAGAGTGACCCAGAATTCGGCCACACTTACAAGACACTCTTGGGGGGTACGCAAGTTCCAAATTTTCACCTCCAAGATGCACTTTTATGTCACCTGGGACACCTTTGTGTTCCTTCAAGCGAGCGTGCCAAGATAATATGGGAAGCACACTACAGTCGAGTCGCTGGGCATTTTGGGGTCGAGAAAATAGTAGCAATCCTATAGAAGTATTTCTATTGGTTGAACCTTCGAAAGGATGTCGAGAAGCACATCAGATCCTGCACTGCTTGTGCCATTGCCAAACCGACCATCAAGAAGGAAGGCCTATATACTCCGCTACCTAGCCCTAGTCGACCTTGGGAATACATCTCCATGGATTACATGTTGGGCCTACCTTCTACTAAGTAGGGAAATGATTTTGTTTTCATGGTCGTCAACAGATTCTTGAAGATGGCCATCATGGCGGCCTGCAAGAAGAATATCACAGTAGAAGCCACTGCTAAACTCTTATTTGAACGAGTGTGGGTGCACTTTGGGATCCCACAATCTATCATATCAGACCGGGATAGCAAGTTCCTCAATACATTTTGGTCCAGCCTCTGGTCAATGTTGGATACCAAGCTCACCAAGCCCACAGCTTTCCATCCCCAAATAGATGGCCAAACAGAGGTCGTCAACAGAATGCTTGTACACATTCTGTGCATGTACAATTCAAAGCATCCATGCACATGGGACGAGAGCCTCCCATATGTACAACATATTTATAATCGAGCTCTCCATAGTTCAATCGGCCATAGCCCCTTTCAGGTGGGCTTGGGATTCCAGCCACTATGTCCAATTGACATAGCCATACCATTTGCAGTTGCTCAGGCCGATTCATCTCATGTCCAGTTTGAAGTTGACAAAGCAAGTAGCTTCATCGAGCGCATTCAACACATCTGCCAACAAGTTCATGATATATTGGACAAAACCAATGCCAAGTACAAGCAACTCCATGATCAACACTGGGTGCCACACAACTTCCAGGTGGGCGACAAAGTATGGCTACATTTGCAGAAGGAGCACCTCACTAGACCCCACCGCAAGCTTCGCCCACTCCGATATGGGTCGTACACCATCACCAAGGATGTAGGAAACAATGTCTTCGAGCTCAATATTCCACCATTCTTTGGTCTGCACCCATTATTCAATGTGGATTGCCTTCATCCTTACTTCCCACCTCTATTGGACACCTCAGACATTGCAAAACAACTCACACCAACAAATTTAAACCCAGACTGCATGGAATAGGCCACCACAAATTGTATGAGTGACATGAAAATAGGGCTTAATGTTTCTAGCAAAGTGTTTATGTCCTTTTAAATTCATTTTTTTAGCAAAGAGTTTTTTAAACTCAGAGTATTTTTCCAACAAGAGTTTTTTTCCCCTTTAATTGAGTAGATTTCAAGAGTTGAAAGTTTTTATAGCAGAAATTTTTCCTCTTCAGAAGATTTTTTTTTACCAGCAAAGTTTTTTTTTTTTTCTCTCCTCCTTCAAAAGAAGATGACAGTCCCTTCATCTTCTAAAGAGACTGCCTACTTGGCACAGAGAGAAAAGAGACATGCTTCAGGTCCATCCAGAGGAAGAGAAGGCAGAAGATGAAGAAGAAACTTCAGAGAAAAGGGGGGCAGACAATCTAAAGCTCAACAGCAAACAAATCAAGACAGAGGTAAAACTGATGACAAAGACAAAGGTAAACCAACTGAATCAACTCATTCTGTTCTAGCACATTGTAACAATGGAGTAATTGAAAACCTATTTGATGTTTCATTTACTTCATGGAGAGATGATTGGTTGCTTAGATCAGAGCAACATGCCGATGACATTTAGAAAGATTTTTTGAAGCAACCACCCAAAAAAGTTGATGGAGTGAAGATAGCTTCTCATGATAATCCAAACTCAAGCCACTGGCTTCTGGCACTTGCTTAAACTACCTCTGGTCTTCCTGATCATATCCTACATGAGGCTCTATACCTCCCCCCGGAGTTGAAGAGAAACTTGCTGTCCCTGGTCGAAATCCGGCAGCAAGGACACTCAATTCACTTGTTTGATGGCAAGGCAGAGGTCAGAAAAGCATCAGATCACTCACTTGTCATGGAGGGAATAGAAGAAGGGAGACTCTTGAAGCTGAAAGGTTCATCTGCTCATGCTCAAAACTTTTCATTCAGTTCACATCATGATGAAGGTACATTTCCATCAAGTATTTTATGGCATGCTAGATTTGGACACTTAAACTATGAAAGCCTTCGTTTGTTGAAGAAAAATGGTGTTGATGGACTACCTACAATTCCTAGAAAACCTAAGGAATGTGATGCTTGTATTCTAGGAAAGCATAGCAAACAGCCATTTCATGATTCACACTCCAAAGCACATAGAAAACTTGAACTTGTTCATTCAGATTTATGTGGCCCTATGCCTATTGCTTCCGCAAATGGAAACAAATACATGATGACATTTATTGATGACTACACCAAAATGTGTTGGATTTACTTACTGAAGAATAAGTCTGATGCTTTTCAAACTTTCAAGAATTTTCATGCATGGATTGAAAATGATGCACAAACACATATTGGCTCTCTATGTACTGATAATGGAAAAGAATACACTTCAAACGAATTTGAAAATTATCTTCGTCAACGTGGAATCAAAAATCAAACAACTGTGCCATATAATCCACAACAGAACGGTGTAGCTGAAAGAATGAATAGAACTAGTTTAAATATGGTCCGCTCCATGTTATTTTTCAAGAATGTAAAATTGATGTTTTGGGCTGATGCAGTTCTATGTGCTGTTTACATAAAGAATAGGTGCCCTTCAAGTTCAATTAGAAACAAAACTCCTTTTGAAATGTGGCATGGCCACATGCCTTCGGTAAAGCATTTCAGGGTCTTTGGGTCCACCTGTTATGCCTTGATACCCAAGGGTCAAAGGAACAAATTTGGTGCTAGAAGCAGAAAACGTATCTTCTTGGGGTACTCCAATACCTCCAAAGGATATCGTCTCTATGATGAAACAAATAAGAAGTTTGTGATAGAAAGAGATGTCATCTTTCTTGAATCTTCCAAGAGTGACAAGGTTGTTGAGCGGCAACTTGATCGCCTGGATAGATTCACACATGCAAAGTCCTTCCAAGAATTTGATAATGTGATTCCACATCTTGAAGGGGGGATTCCGATATTGAATCAAACTGTGGAATCATGTCCTGAAGCACTCTCTCCCCCACATGAAGAAAAAACCACGGATGACACATTGGATGATGTGATTGATAGAATTGGGAGATTGAATCTTGAATCAATCCCAACTCAGTCAAATGACCAGCCTGGGCCATCTCAGAAAGGTCCTCCCAAATGGCTGACAAAGACACTGGAGAATGTTCATCCCGATGAGGTTGGAAAAACAGGAACAAGAAGTTCCACTCAACAAATCGAAGGTGATGTAGATAATTATGATTCCCCTGTTGATATGGATATTGCTTATAACTGTGAATTGATTTTGTCTACAGATCATGAACCAACTTCCTTCAAAGAAGCCGCTTCTCATGATGAATGGAAAGAAGCGATGCAGAAGGAGTATGATGCCTTGATAAAGAATGGCACTTGGAAGCTGGTTGATCCTCCTTTGGGAATGAAACCAATTGGCTGTAAGTGGGTCTACAAGAAAAAGTACAAAGCAGATGGCTCACTTGACAAGCACAAGGCCAGGCTTGTGGCAAAATGATTCGCACAAAAAGAAGGAGTCAATTATGAAGAAAATTTTGCTCCCACAGCAAAATGGACCACCATCTAGACTCTCTTTGCCTTAGCAGCTCAGAATGGATGGAAATTCCATCAAATGGATGTAAAAACATCCTTCTTGAATGGAGATCTAAAGGAGAAATTTTATATGTCCCAGCCAGAAGGATTTGTGATAAAGGGTCAAGAACACAAAGTTTTCAAACTTGTAAAATCCTTGTATGGCCTCAAGCAAGCACCATGAGCCTGGTATGAGAAATTGACCGAGCATCTTCTGAAACTTGACTTCAAACATTTTGATCTTGATGATGCAACTTTGTTTGTTAAGAAAGTTGGAAAAACAGTTGTATTTCTTGTGGTATATGTAGATGATCTTTTGATAACAGGAAACAATGAGAGCTATATTGCATCCATGAAGAAAGAGTTGAAGAAAGGTTTTGAAATGATTGATTTGGGTCATGTTCATTACTATTTGGGTATTGAAGTAATTCAACATCCTAAATTCATATTTCTTTCTCAAAAGAAGTACATTGGAGATCTCTTGAACAAATTTGGCATGGATGACTGTAATCCCTTAACCACTCCAATGGAACAATACTTGAAGCTTACATCTATTGAAGGGAAGGAATTTGAGGATGCAACTAAGTATAGAAAGCTTGTAGGAAGTCTTATCTACCTGACCACCACCAGACCTGACATTTCATTTGCTGTTGGAATCCTCTCAAGGTTCATGCAAAAACCTTGTGAAGGACATTGGTCTGCTGCGAAAAGAGTGTTAAGGTACTTGAAGGGGACTCAAGACTTTGGACTCAAATACACACAGGTAGGCGACTTCAGCTTGATCGGATACTCTGATTCAGACTTTGATGGCGACAAAGAAACAGGGGTGTCTACTACAGGTTACACCATGAGTCTTGGATCAGAAGCTGTCTCATGGAGATCACGCAAACAGTCAGTTCCAGCAGATTCCACGACCGAGGCAGAATATGTGGCAGCAGCTGAAGCAACAAAGGAAATTGTGTGGCTCCGGAAAATCCTGGAAGATTTGCAGATGAAACAATTGTATTCCACACCACTCATGATCGACAACACTTCTGCAATAAAGTTGGCCAAGAACCCAAAGTTCCATGATCAAACAAAACACATCAATACAAAGTACCATCTAATTCGACATCATGTTCAGGCCAAAACTATCCATCTACATCATTGTTCCACAAATGAGCAAACTGCTGACATCTTCACCAAAGCACTTGGAAGAGAAAAGTTTGAAAAGTTCAGATCGATGCTTGGACTCACCAACATCCCTTCGGATTAAAGGGGGGAATGTTGACACCTAATCCTATGGATGGGTGTGCATAATTAATATTGTATATTAATTAATATTAGGAAATAAGGAAGGCCAAGAGTCATTGGGAGATGAATCCCAATAGCCTCACCTCCATGTATAAATCCATGTGCATTCTTCAGCTAATACACATTCTGATTTTGAGGAGTTACCTCCTGGTTTGACAAATATCATTCACCAACATAACATCCAACTCTATCGCGTTGTCAAAGCTGGCCAACTCCTGCACCAAGGCAAGTGGTTCACCAGGGACCAAGTTTAGTAGAAATTTACTCATCTCATGGAATAACTCAACACAATGGGGACCATTTCTTCCTAAGGGGGGAGGAATTATCTAGGTGGATATTGGTGGCCACCCACCTATTCCACTTGGGGCCCCACCATTTCCTCTTTCAGTTTTTCAGTTTCGGCACAACTTACTATTTTTAGCAGTTTTTCGGGTCCTAAACTTCCGGAGCCGTTTTGAGGCCCTAAACGATGTTTTTTTGGGAATTGCTCTTCTAGCGAATATCATTCCATTTGGAATGGATATTCATGGTGAAATTTTTATTCCTTGGATAGATCTTTCTAATGATGTATCATGTGCGTCAAACGGAGATAGTATGCCAAAGTTACGTCCCTAGGAAATTGAAACACCAATTTACCCAAACGGGGCCCATAGTTTTGGCGCTTCATCTCCTAGGGTTAGGTTTTTGGATGTTTAGAGTTCTCCATTGTTTCTCAATAATAAATAGGCCCTTGAGCCTCATTGTAACTCAGTTCAAAGGCCTATAGCCGCCACATCGCTTCTCATAGATAGCTACCACCACCCTAGCTAGTTTTATTTCCATTCTGTCTGTAAGCAAATTTCAGTTCTTTGATGTTAATGAAATGAAGTGTTATTTCCATTGCATCTCTGTATTTATGGTTATGTGTTTATTCTGTTGCATTTCTGCATAAATCCGGATCAGTGGTGCACTATATGTGCCTAAGTGACCCTTCTCTTACTTAGTTGTTTGTGCTTTTCTTGTTGTTTTGGGGGTTTGTATTTTTAGTCCTTAGTGTATGTTATCCTAGGCTATTTAAAAAAGTGAAAATAAACCAATTATAAAGGAAGAAAAGGAAGTATTATGAAACAAAGTTAATTTTCTATGAAGGAAACCAAAGTTTATGGACAATTTCTAAGACCTAGTTTTGGACAAAAAGACAAAGAAAGTACTTCAATTAGTGAGTGAACCTAATCCATGGATCTATGACTCAATTGAGATTTGGAAAATGAACGTAGGTCAACTATTGTACTTCAGGTTGTTTCACATTCAATTATTAGGTCAAAGCCCTATGGGATGAAATCAATTGTTTGTACTTTAGTTGTTTAAAATCTAAAATAGAAAACAGAAAATGCAATTGAAATTTATCTAAGATGCTTTAATTACTCCATCTACCCAATATGTGGAGAGTGACCCCCTTGCGGTAATGTATCTAAGAAATCATTGCATTCCTCTAAACTAAAGAATTACAATAACTCAAACACTGCATTGAATCTAATCATCTAATCATCCTTGCAAAGTATATTCAAATTACGCTCTGTCAGGATAACATTTAAAAAGATTATTTTGTGGCAATGAAATGAGGATCTTCTAGTATCTACAATCAATTACGTGAATAACTAACTTATCAAGTCTCATCCAATTATGAAGCTTGTGACCCCTTGGTATGACTTTCGGATAAATCAATTACACCCTTAATTCTTAGCAAGAAAATGACAGGAAATGAAACCTATTCAACCACTGCATTTGTAATACATTTAACCATTCAATATAAGATTTTGTAAAATAGGAAAAATGGACTTTATAAATGCTTAGTTAAACACAACAATTGACAACTATGAAAGCAGGAAACTAAAAAACCATGCTTCTCAACACTTCAACTTTTATCCCAATCCTGAAGACAAAGTTACCTATCTCCTTGAGAACGTTTCGGAAGGCAAATCTACACAGTTGTATTTAATCTATGGAAAACTAGAAATTAAGCATGAACAAAATTAAAGAAAATCTAACTATAAAACATTAAAAACCTTCTTTAGTAGTAGGGGCCCTCCGCTACCAAGTTGTTCAAATCCTTAGCTCCTTAAAAATGTAGTCAAAATAGCATCTGGGAACTAATCTTCTTTATTGAAAAAGAGTTTTAGAAAACATAGTATCTCACTGTAATTCTGAACTTGTACTACAAAAAATTATCTTGTTATCGGTTCTATAGAACCTTTATTTATAAGGAATTTGCATAACTAACTATGAATAAAGATAGCTACAGGTGTATCTTCAAATTACAATAAAACTGGGACTCTTAGGACTCATGATTTGCTACGGAGCAAATCAAGAGTCCTAATTGCTGTGTGAAACGGTCTCTTGACTTTGAGCTTTGACCATTGGATTAGGCCTCTTTATTTGTCAATTTGGTCCTTGTGGATAGGAAGAAATCCATGTAGGAGGGATTCTGAGACTACCCATGTGGACCATTCCTTCAACGGACACCTGTAACATATTCAACCACAAGAGTAGCTATGGAACGTCTGGTCAACTACGGAACAAGCTGCATTTTGTAGCCAATCTACAAAAACTTATTAAAATAGCAAAAATCATGAAAATACAATATGTCAATCAATTGTATGTATCCTTGAGACAAACCTAAACATTATTCATTGATTAGGGCTTATGAATTGATGAAAGAGAGGTGAAATGAGATGACAAATGTGTAAAGGAAAGGGTAATTATGGGTTTCAACATACCCCCCCTGCAAAATCATTGCATGTCCTCATGCAATTTGCCAAAATTGTAAGTTCTTCTCCTTTACTGCATGTGCTCTGATACTTCAGTCAAAAAATCCAGCCTTATTCTTCTATTTCTTTTGGAAGTCAATGTCACCCTTGGATTTTTCATGAGTAATTTGAATTTTAGGTTTATGAGAGCTCTGTTCAACCTCTTGTTCCTCTTCTTCAATTTCTTGTTCTTCTTATGTAATATCTCTAGTTGTAGAGTAGAGTTATCATTCATTGTATTTTTCAACTTGATCTGCCCTTTTAGAACCTCATTTTCATTTTTAATGTTCCTATTCAATATCTACAATTCATACTTATCTTGCTTAAGAGTTTCAATTCGAGGTTCTTGTGGATTGATAGGTATTTCTTGACTCATTGAGGCTCTTCTTTCCAAATATTCCACATAATCATATATTTGTTGCTGGACTGGGTCTATACCAGGAGATCTTCTACTATGGCCTTCTTCAAAATGATATAGAGGAGATTTTTGAGGATTGAACGTAGGAGAATTGTTAACAGGTGTTTGAATATAGGTTTCTTCATCTTCTATATTTATGAACTATGTCTCCTTTGTTAATGTATTTTTCATAATACCTCGAAGTCTAGAGATCCTTCTCAGCTTTGGTGGATTCTCATCCTCTTTATCAATATCCTTACTTGATTTATTTTCTTTTCCTTTGGCCCTAATTTTCTTTCAAATTTCTAATAACTTCTCAGAAATTAGTTCTTCATCTTTCTCCTGTGGTGGAGTGTCAAGTTGGTTTTCAATAACCATGTCAGTTTTCTTTCTTCTAATTCTCCTAACATTTCTTTCCTTGGGTGGTGATTCTTCCTGTTATTGAAAATGATTTCTCAAAAGAAAATTTCCCCAATTGTCCTCTATAATCTTTAGGTGGAATTCAATCAACATTTTTACTAAACCATGGTGATACAGTGTGGTTTCTAAAAACTGAACTCTCTTTTGGACATTGGAAGCCATTCTCTTTAAACAATTGAGTAAAAATAAAGGTAAATTTTTCTCACCATCTTCTAGAAAATTCATTAATAACCTGATATGGTAAACATAAATAGTTCCAAACCTCCCTTCACATGCTATAATTTTTTGCAAAATTAGCATCATGTTTCTCCAGTTACTTTTCAAAGCAGTACTTGGAATTCCTTTTCTAAAGATTGAAACATGCATACCTGAATTTTTAAGTATCTCCTTCCAAGACTCATTATGAAATTCCTTGTTTTTGAACCACTGTTCTCCTTTCCTTGGGAGTTCTGTTGCTTCAGCCAAAAATGATTATGTTATTGTGAATTTGATGTCTCCAATCTCTACCTCAACCCCATCAAAATATCTGGAAAACGATTTGGTAATCTCCTTATGGAAGCCATCAAACTTTCCCATAAAATTCAACCATCCTGCTTGCTGTAGTAGCTCCCTAACTTATGGATATCCCTCCAAATATTTGACTCCTACCAGCTCTATTCTGACAATTAGACCCATTCTTCTCATGTTTAGAGTATATTCCCCTTCATTATTACCTTTCTGTGTTTGAAAATGGATTGGTTGCAAAGTGTGATGGATTTGAATGAACGATGGAGGTAATCAAACTATGGAAGAGAATGAAACGGCTATGAAACGGATGGAGAGTTTATGGTGAACTTGTGGGGAAATAAGTGAATGATACGATATTTGAGAGACGTGGCCTAACAGGTCAAGTTTATGATTATGACCGTTTTAGTCATTAATCAAGAGTTTAATGATGGATATTTATGGAACGTTAGATAAGGGATATGGTCAAGATATTTCATGAAAAGGGTTAATAAATTCGAATGATAGGTTGCTTAGTAAACATATGATTATACGCTTTGTACCTATTTCATGTTTTACTTTTTTTCTATTAAAATAATTTTTCACAATTTACCTCAGAACTTGACCTTATTGTATGTTGTGCTTGATGTGGTTCCTTAGGTACTCCTTTTTGTGGCATGGTGGTCTTTAGAACATAGTCCCATAGTCCCTTCTTGCAAACATCTTGTTTTTATCTTGTTGGAATAGATTTGCAGAATAGGATCAGCTACAGAATGTGAATAGCTGCAAAATGTACCTGTCTGCAGAATTTGATCTCTCAAAAGATATGAAGTATGGATGTGGATGTTGAGTGAAATGGAGTATGAATATGGAATGAAATAAAATGTTATGATGGAATGAAAGTGAAAATAGAATGGAAATGGAATGATATGAAATATGGAGTGAAATGAAATGAATTTGCAATTTTCATTTTGAGAGCATGAATATTTAATTACAAAAAAGAAGAATGAAAGTATAGGATGTCAGAGAGTTTTGATTTTCACCCTGTACTTTCTGCATAAGTATGACAATCATTGATTGGTTTTCATACTTATACTTTATTTTATTTTTTATTTTTTTTAAATAAATATAAAAGCTAAGTTAGTGAAGAAGAAGAATTCTTCTTCACTAACTCCATATCAATGTTATCCTGAATATTATGACAAACTCTTCTCTTGAAAGTGGTTTATGGTATACTTTCAGCCTATGACCATTTACAAGAAGAGATACCTTTTCTTCATCTATTTTTTTGATCTTTACTGCTCCATTTTCAAAAAAAATCTCGATCTTAAATTTCCAAGCTAATGAGTCTGAAATTTCCCTTGAAAATCCTTGAATTTTGAGTCAAAAAAAAGTGCCCAGTCTCCTTCTTGAAACTTTTTCTCTTTGATATACTTGTCATGCCATTTATTCCTTCGCTGCTGGACTATGATGGTTCTTTGGACTGCATCTTGTCTTATTTCATCTAGTTCATTAATTTGCTCCAGTCTGTGCTTTTGTACTTCTATCAAATCAAGTCCTAGTTGGACTTCCATCTTGAAGGTTTTGATCTGAAATTATATGGGGAACATGACTTGTTTCCCATAAATAATTTCATAAGGAGTATGTCCTGTTGTGTTTCTCCATGTAGTTCTATACGCCCACAAGGATTTAGAAAGCCTTTCTGCCCAATCTCTTCTATGTATATGAACAGCCTTTGTGAGAATTCCTTCAATCACCTTGTTGGTAGATTCAACCTGACCATTTGCTTGTGGATGGTAGGAGGTAGACTTCCTATGCTTGAATTTGTAATTTTCTACCATCCTCTGCACCATCTTTGATGTAAATTGAGCTCCTTGATCTATTACAATTTCTCTTGGAACACCAAAATGAGTAAAGATATCCTCAAAAAGAAAATTGACTACAGATGATTCATTAGCAAAAGGTAATGCTTTAGCTTCTACCCATTTAGTGACATAATCCATGCATACCAGGATATATTTCTTTTGTTTAGATGGAGGATTAATAGGTCCAAAAAAATCCAAAGCCCATTTTTCAAAAGGTTAAATATGTACCTGAGTTTGTAATGGCATTTCATTTGAAGGAGCAGGTTTCCCTACCCTTTGGCAACTGTCACACCTTTTGACATATTCTCTGGCATCTTTGAAGATGGATGGCCAATAATATCCTAAATGAAGGATTTATAGGCTGTCCTCTTGTCAAAAAAATTTCCACCACAGGGTTCATCATGACATGCCTTAAGAATTTTAGGCATTTATCTTCATGAACACATCTTCTAATAATAAGATCTGGACCTGTCTTGTACAATTCATTAGTAATCCATGAAAATTTTTCACTTGTTTGAAAGGTTTTTCTTTTCTCTCTAGCATTCATATTTGAAGGTAATTTCTATGAAACTAAGTAATTGGCAATATTTGCAAACCAAGGAGTTTGAGTAGTTATTGCAAAGAGATATTCATCCGGAAATTTATCTTCAACTTGAGTGTTGTCTTTGATATTTTGGATTCTAGATAGGAAATCAGCAACTGTAATTTGTTTTCCAGGCCTATCTAGAATAGTAATGTTAAATTCTTGTAGGATCAATAACCATCTTATAACTCTGCTATTAGTAACAGATTTATTCATTAAATGCCTAATTGCAGAGTGATCTGTGTGAAAAAAGGTTTCATAGCCTGTTATGTAATGTCTGAATTCATTGATAGCATGAACAACAACTAGGAATTCTTTTTCAGTTACAGTATAATTCAACTCTAGAGGAGTCAAATTTTTACTTGTGTAGTAGATGGCATAAGGGATCACTTCGTTTTGTCCTAACACAGCTCCTAGAGCTGTGTCTGAAGCATATGTTGATATATGAAAAGACAATTTCCAGTTAGGCCCTCTTAAGATGGGTGCTTCAGAGATTTTTGCTTTTAGGGTTTCAAATGCTAACTGGAAGTCAAAATTCCATTTGAATTCACAATCTTTGGTGAGTAATTTGAAGAGTGGGGATGCTATCTTGGTGAAGTTTTCTATGAACCTCCTATAATACCCTGTAAATCCTAGAAAACTTCTAACATATTTCTGGCAACTTGGAACTAATAGCCTAGAGATGACTTCAACTTTTGACTCATCTACTCTGATTCCATCTCCTGAAATGTGATGTCCTAAAACAATCCCTTTAGTAAACATCATGAAACATTTCTCATGAATTAGTGAAAGGTTTGCTTCTTTACACCTTTTTAAAACGTTTTCCAAGTTTTCTAAAGCTTCTTCAAGTGAATTACCATAGACTATAAATTCATCCATGTATACTTCTACACAATCATGTATTAGATCAGAAATAATTCCTCGTACTACCCTTTGGAATGTTGCAGGTGAATTGGATAATCCAAAAGGTAGTACTTGGTAGGCATAAGTTCCCCAAGGATAGGTGAATGTGGTTTTATCCTAATCTTCAGGTGCAACTTGGATTTGATTATAACCACTGAAACCATCCAAGAATGAGAAATACTTTTTTCCTGCTAATGTATCTAACACTTGATCTATAAAAGTTAAAGGAAAATGATCTTTAAGAGTAGCTTTATTCAATTCTCGATAATCAATGCATACCCTCCATTTACCATTTTTCTTGGGTACAATCACTAAAGGGGAAACCCACTGACTATCTAAAATCGGATAGATAAAGTTGACATTCAGCAATTTCTGCAACTCTTCTTTAACAATCTCCCTAAGATTTGGATTCATCCTTCTTTGAGGTTGTCTGATAGGTTTAAAATTTTCCTCTATGTAGATGTGATGAGTGCAAGTATTAGGACTAATCCCTTTCATGTCAGTGTATTCCCATGCATATGCAGATGAATGTTTCTATAATATTTTGACTAGCTCTTCTTGTTGTAATTTTTCTAGGTTTTTGTGTATGTTCAAGGTTTTTCCTGGAAATATTTAAATTGTAGAGATAACAAATTCTTCCATACAGTAAAGAGACATCTGCCTATATTACAAGAATTCAATATTAGATATTTCTTGGAATTGATCATTTCCATATTCTGGAGATGGTTCAAAATTTTCTAAAGTATTCAAGATCGTACTCTCTTCACTAATATTTGAAATAGTGAAGAGAGGTTGTATATCTTCTTCATCATCAATCCATAGTTTGTCATATATTTTTGTGATTGTTCTTGTTGGAGGATACAAAGTGATTTTCTTAGTTGAATTACCATCAGAGATGTACATATCACCAGATCTACAGTTGATGAAAGCATCACCTGTAGCTAACCAAGGTCTTCCTAGTATAAGAGGATGTCCTCCTAGATCATTTTTAGGAGTCAAAATCATAAAGTCAACAGGATACTCCCAAGAATCTAAGGACACTGAAATATCTTCTAACACACCATCTGGCTTTATTATAGACCTATCTACTAACTAAAGTAATGTGGGTGTGTAAAGAATATTAGGAAGCTTAAGTTGTTCCATGGTTTGCTTACTCATGATGTTTATTGTTGCTCCTAAATCAATTAATGTGTTTGGGATTTCAATTCCATTGATATGTGTTTTGACAACTGAACTTTCAGGATCTAGATATTTTGGAATGGAAATCTTCCCCATCATTATGTTTGTTATTTTTCCTACCAGTTGAATCTTCTTTATTTCTTTTATTTTTCTTCCTAGTTTCTTCATACTCAACTCCTTTATTGTTTTAGCTAAGATTGGGATTTCTTTGATGACTTGTAGTAATGGAATTTTAATACAAACATTTCTTAATTCATCTAGTAAATCATAATTAGGAAACATAATATGTTTCTCTATACCTCTATCAATTTGTAATCTTTTAGGAAAAGGAGGTGTAGAAGTATATGTTGATGGTTGCTCTAACATAGGAGTTGAATTCATTGGTTCTTTCTGTTTTTATTTTTCAATGTTTTGGTTTTGAAGAGATGTGTTTTCTTCAAAACTTTTATTAACTTGTAGAGAATATTCCTCAGAATTGTCTTGTTCTTGTATTACCACAGAAGGTTTCTTCTTTTCAAGTATCCTTCCAGATCTAAGTTGGACATCATTAATATCTAGAGGAGTAATTAAATAAGTTGGAAATTGTTGACCTTCTATCATATAGGTATTTTGAGGGTTTTTATTGTTGGGGTTTGGTACTGGCTGGGTAGGTAACTAATTTGGTTTCTAAGGGAATGGTAGTGGAAGTGGTGGATTTTGATTTTGAGATTGAGGTTGTGGATTTTGTTGAGGATTTTGTTGGGGAGGATAATTTGGATAGGATGGATAGTATGCATAAGATGGTGGATATTGATAATACTGGGAGAACCTACCATAGGGATTTTTCATCCCTTGAGCCCAAGGTTGAGATTGATTTTGAGGTTGAGGCTAAGATTGCTGCCAATAATTCCAATTTGGTGGGGGCTGATTATACATTTGGTTATTAAACCCTTGAGTTTGAAGACCCTGACAAGGTCTTCTAGAGACAAAAAAAAGAGATTATGTAGGATTTGTAGTAGTTTCTTCTTGAAAGACAACCTTAAGACCATGAATTGAAGGATAAATCTTGGTCTCATGGTTCTCTGAGAAATTCACACAAGTTTCTATTACTTTTGCATCAAGAGGACATTCTCTTAAGGCATTCTTCTTTCTGCACTTGGGACAGAAGATTGCTAAGGCATCAGTCTTAGATTTTTTCTTGTTTTGTAACTTAAGGGTGTCTATTTTCTCACTAAGACTCCCTATAATGTCAGTCTTAAACTCATCAAGCATGTTTCTAATTTCTGCCCTACTTACTGTTCCACCTGTAGTTTTGTTTACCCTTGCAAGAGCAGGGTCCCTTGGTCCTTTATAATTTTTTGATTTTCCTCTTGAGAGATTAATACATAGTTATCCTATTTCAGCTAATGGAAGTTGAGATATGTATCCCTTCCCCATCATGTTAAGGATATCTATCCATTCATCTCTAATTTTTTTCAATAAAAGAGCTTTTAGAGTGTCTTGTTCCAGATTCTCCATCTTTTCTCTCTTGATGTTATAGTTGAATCTTTCCAGTAAATCTTCCAAATTTTCATCCTCCCTTTGCATCATTTTAAATACTTCCTCCTTATGGTTAATAGTTATACAATAGTCCAAATACCTTTCTAGAAATTCTCTTCTCATATCACTCCATGACTCAATAGACCTAGTGATTAGACTCATGAACCATTTTAAGGCTGCTCACTTCAATGTTGAAGGAAATAATTTGAGTTTTTGAGAATCTTGTAGATAGTCATAATTTATGCACAAAACTTCAAATTCAAATAAAAATGTCTCAGGGTCTTCACTTTTCAGCCCATGAAAGTTTGGAAGAACAAAAGGTGAGATATTTTTCATGGCAGCATTTGTCTCTTCATCTAATATAGGGAATCCAAAGGAACTTTCAACTCCCCTTCTACCTCTTCCTCTACCTTCTCCTTCTGCATTTCCTCTACCTCCTTCTGCATTTCCCCTACCTCTTCCTCTATCTCCTCCTCTACCTCTACCTCCTCCAAATAGTAATTTTTCTCCATTGAATATTTCTCCTTCTCCTTCCCCTCCTTCTCCTCTTCCTGCCATGATAGATTCTTCAGAACTGATATAGGGTTCAGCCTGAACGGATAATTGTTCTTCTGGTTCTTATATCAATGGTACGTTGAGGAAAGGTTCTTCCTCTTCCTCTTCACTAGGGATTTCTAGCTCTTCAGCTGGAATATATTTCCCTGTAGAAGTGAAAAAGGTTATTCCCTCTATTGGAATTCTAGGATCTTCTTCTTCCAATATTTCCTTAGTTGATGAAGTGGGAGATCCTCCTAACTGAATATCTGATCTTAAAACTTCAGGAAGCATATGACCAGTATAGTATGGAATATGAGTTTGAGAGGGAGGTGTACTACTTCTTGGCCTAGGTGGAGTGAGTGGTGTTGTAGCGATTAAGCTTCTGCCTCTTATAAATCTGCCCCTAGAATTTCTTTCTCTACACATATCATTGTTTTTGGGATGTAAGTAATTAGGCTACCTAGTTACACTTCCCTGGCAACGGTGCCAAAATGTTTAGTCAATTTAGTGTTCCTAAATTTCTTCCATTAATTATCAACCAGTGCTGTTAAACTGATGAAGTGTGGTGCACTATATGTGCCTAAGTGACCCTTCTCTTACTTAGTTGTTTGTGTTTTTCTTGTTGTTTTGGGGGTTTGTATTTTTAGTCCTTAGTGTATGCTATCCTAGGCTATTTATAAAAGTAAAAATAAACCAATTATAAAGGAAGAAAAGGAAGTATTATGAAACTAAGTTAATTTTCTATGAAGGAAACCAAAGTTTATGGACAAGTTCTAAGACCTAGTTTTGGACAAAAAGACAAAGAAAGTACTTCAATTAGTGAGTGAACCTAATCCATGGATCTATGACTCAATTGAGATTTGGAAAATGAAAGCAGGTCAACTATTGTACTTCAGGTTGTTTCACATTCAATTATTAGGTCAAAGCCCTATGGGATGAAATCAATTGTTTGTACTTTAGTTGTTTAAAATCTAAAATAGAAAACATAAAATGCAATTGAAATTTATCTAAGATGCTTTAATTACTCCATCTACCCAATATGTGGAGAGTGACCCCCTTGCGGTAATGTATCTAAGAAATCATTTCATTTTTCTAAACTAAAGAATTACAATAACTCAAACACTGCATTGAATCTAATCATATAATCATCCTTGCAAAGTATATTCAAATTACACTCTGTCAGGATAACATTTAAACATATTATTTTGTGGCAATGAAATGAGGATATTCTATCTACAATCAATTACGTGAATAACTAACTTATCAAGTCTCATCCAATTCTGAATCTTGTGACCCCTTGGTATGGCTTTCAGATAAATCAATTACACCCTTAATTCTTAGCAAGAAAATGACAGGAAATGAAACCTATTCAACCACTGCATTTGTAATACATTTAACCATTCAATATAAGATTTTGTAAAATAGGAAAAATGGACTTTATAAATGCTTAGTTAAACACAACAATTGACAACTATGAAAGCAAGAAACTAAACAACCATGCTTCTCAACACTTCAACTTTTATCCCAATCCCGAAGACAAAGTTACCTATCTCCTTGAGAACGTTTCAGAAGGAAAATCTACACAGTTGTATTTAATCTATGGAAAACTAGAATTTAAGCATGAACAAAATTAAAGAAAATCTAACTATAAAACATTAAAAACCTTCTTTCGTAGCAGGGGCCCTCTGCTACCAAGTTGGTCAACTCCTTAGCTCCTTAAAAATGTAGTCAAAACAACATTTGGGAACTGATATTCTTTATTGAAACAGAGTTTTAGAAAACAAAGTATCTCACTGTAATTCTGAACTTGTACTACAAAAACTTAGCTTGTTCTTGGTTCTATAGAACCTTTATTTATAAGGAATTTTCATAACTAACTATGAATAAAGATAGCTACAGGTGTATCTTCAAATTACAATCAAATTGGGACTCTTAGGACTCATGATTTGCTACGGAGAAAATCAAGAGTCCTAATTGCTGCGTGAAACGGTCTCTTGACTTTGAGCTTTGACCATCGGATTAGGCCTCTTTATTTGTCAACCTGGTCCTTGTGGATAGGAAGAAATCCATGTAGAAGGGATTTTTAGACTACCCATGTGGACCATTCCTTCAACGGATAGATGTAACATATTAAACCACAAGAGTAGCTACAGAACAGGTTGCATTCTGTAGCCAATCTACAAAAACTTATTAAAATAGCAAAAATCATGAAGTATAATATGTCAATCAATTGTATGTATCCTTGAGACAAACCTAAAAATTATTCATTGATTAGGGCTTATTAATTGATGAAAGAGAGGTGAAATGAGATGAGAAATGTGTAAAGGAAAGGGTAATTCTAGGTTTCAACAAAGAGTACAGATGATTCTTAAATTGTTACGTTGGATGAGTTTCTGTCACCCAGCCCTATTGAGCTGGCATAAAAATCAATCTATCTGGCTTGGGCAGTGAATCTGAAATCAACATCACTGATTGTATGGGTTAATCGTTCCTTAGAATTTGGTACTCCATCTAATCCATTTTCCTCAATTTTCTTGACAAATGAGAATATTTTGGAAGCCATGATGTCAGAAGGAGAACCATGGGAAGATTATCATCATCGTTACCATCTTTCTGGTTATGAAGAAAATTATCTTAGTGAACTGTATCACCCATCAATCAAAAACTTCTTTTTGAATTCTTTACCTATTAATGGAATTGATTCCGAGCGAAATCTGTCAAATATTGAAGAAACCATTTCTATCGATATTTTGACCAAACCTGGCGTTGTAGAAAACATTCATGTCCATGTATCTTGTTCTCCATCAGAACGCGAATCATATCGCTCTCTATTTCATGAATTTCGTGATGTATTTGCTTGGTCTTACGAGGAAATTCCAGGCATAGATACTAGTTTTGTTGAACACAAAATTAATATGCATTTTGATGTCAAACCGGTGCGTCAACGACTTTGCCCTGTTCATCCAAAGAAAGCCGTTTCCATCAAAGAAGAATTTGAAAAACTTTTGCGTTCTGGTTTCATTTACCCTATTCTGCTAATTGAGTGGGTTTCCAATATCTTTCTTATCATGAAAAAGCAAGGAACCATTAGAGTGTGCATCGACTATTAGGACGTCAACATTGCTTGTCCAAAATACAACTATCCTAATCCCTTTATCGACCAAATTATTGATGATTGTGCTGGATGTGAAATATTTTCGTTCATGGATGGATTTTCTGGCTACAATAAAATCAATATCCACCAATAGGATCAACGTAAGACAACATTCATCTGTCCCTGGAGCGCATTCGCTTATAGGAAACTACTGTTTGGTTTAAAGAACATTGGGGAAAATTTTCAGAGAGAAATGGACTATGATTTCAATAACATCAAGCACATCATTCAACCTTATCTAGATGATTTACCCGTGAATTCAAGAAACCAGATTGATCACCCGATGCATTTGAGAGCCATCTTCTTACGCTGCCGACACTACAAAATATGCCTCAATCCAAATATATGTGTGTTTTGTATTGGTTCTGATCATTTGCTTGGATTCATAGCCTCAAAAGAAGGAATTTGAATCAACCCATTGAAGGTTCAGGCCATTCTTGATTTTCCTGCACCATCAAATTTACTTCAGATACAAAAAATTCAAGGAAAGGCTAACTTCCTAAGAAGGTTCATTCCAAACTATGCTGAAATGGCTAAAGGATTTACTCGACTCTTATAAAATGGGGTTCCCTTCCATTGGGACCAAGTTGCGCAAGCTTCTTTTGATGTTATCAAGGATACTCTTTTCCGAGCGTCATTAATGTATCCCCCTAATTATCAAAATGATTGTTTACTATATATCGCCACGGCTGAAACGACCATTGCTATGGTTTTGGTCCAAGTAGAATATGGAATTGAACATCCGATCTATTATTTGAGTTGTAATCTCAATGATACGAAAGTTAAGTATTTGTACGTAGAAAAGCTTTCCTTGGTAGCTCTTCAAGCTGCCCAAATATTTCGCCACTATATCCTGCTTTGAAATACCACTGTCATTTCGGATCGCAACCCCATGACTTTTATATTATCACATCAATTGCTTGGGGGGGGGGAATATTCAAAATGGATTGTCATTTTGTAGGAATTTGATTTGGAATTCATCAAATCCAATTCAAATAAGTATTTAGTTTTGGATGAGCTTCTTTGTGACCTTCCCTCTGATAGTACTACAACTACATTGGAACCATAAATTCCTGACGAGTCTCTATTTCTGATCGGATCATATGATCCTTGGTACAGAGATTTCATCATTTATCTCCAAACTCAAACTTTTTGACCTAATACCTCTCGCCCTGAACAGTAATGTATTCAATAACAAGCCAAATATTATCTGATCGTTGGCGATACACTTTATCGTCGTGGTTTCGATACCATTTTAAGTAGGTGCCTGCCTCATGAGGGGGCCGAAAAGGTTTTAAATGATTTTCATGCTGGGGATTGTGGTGGAAATTTATCTGGATACGCTACCGTGCAGAAGATACTCCACGCCGGTTACTTTTGGCCTACAATATTTCGCGACCGCATCCTTGCGGTCAGAAGTTGTCATGCGTGCTAGTTTTTTATCGTAAAATCCGCAAACCGCCAGCGCCAATGCATCCTGTTGTCTCTATGGGACCTTTTTTGAAATGGGGTATTGAATTCATGACCTGTAACCCTCGTTCATCCAAGGGGCATGGTTATA
Organism: Pinus albicaulis; assembly: GCA_034641835.2. Taxonomy (NCBI): domain Eukaryota; kingdom Viridiplantae; phylum Streptophyta; class Pinopsida; order Pinales; family Pinaceae; genus Pinus; species Pinus albicaulis. The sequence goes on along the minus strand of CM076575.1, from coordinate 273,181,718 downwards.
TTATTGTCACAGTCGACCACTTTACCAAATGGGCCAATGAAATGCCTACATTCAAGAGCACAGGAAAGACAGATGCATTGTTTTTCTTTAATCATGTCATTACACGGTTTGGGGTCCCACAGGCTATAGTTACAGATCATGGGGAAGCATTTTCGCAACCACATGATGACTGAATTAACTTCCAAGTTAGGATTGTCACATGATAATTCTACTCCTTATTATCCACAATAAAATGGACAAGTTGGGGCTATCAACAAGATTCTTAAATGTATGATTCAACAAATGATAGGAGTTCATAAAAGAAACTTGCATTTGATCTTGTACTCGGCCTTGTGGGCGTACCGAACCTTGGTGAGAAATGCAACCAAATTTACTCCCTAACAATTGGTGTATGGTCTGGAAGCTATCTTGCCAATCCAATGTGAAATACCATCATTAAAACTCACAATCGACTTGTTACCTGACACCCCAGAAGAAGAAGCACGTCTTCTTAACCTCATCCATCTTTATGAAATGCGTCATGAAGCCCAGTTGGCCAACGAAGTGCATAAGAGATGTATAAAGGCACAATACGACAAAAATGTCCAGCCTCGCATTTTCTCATAGGGCGACTTGGTCCTACTTTATGATCAAGAAGCTGATGTAATAGGTACAGGAAAATTTGAGCCATTATGGCATGGCCCCTATATTTTCAAAACATTTCTTGCTAAGGGTGCCTATGAGTTAGTTGATTACGATGGAATTCCGTTGGCACAACCTAGAAATGGCTTGTATCTGAAACGTTGTTATGCTTAATCTTGAGCATAGTAATTTTTCGTATTATATTGTATATATATGTTGTTGTTTTGCATTCACTGTCTTAGTTTGTTTTTAGAGTTTTGTTGACGTTACTAATCCAATTTACATTTCATCGCAGATTTCTAAATCTTTGGAACCATTTGTTGGATATGCTGATGGTGCTAGTCATAATACGCAAAATCTATCCTCTGCAGCGTGGGCCATTTTCACTCCAAACGGTGAGTTAGTGAGTTTTCAAGGGATTTTTATCAGTAGACTGACAAACAATATCGCTGAGTATAACACGTTGATGGAACTTCTCTCTGATGCCATTTCATTTGGTATTAACCGCATCATCATAAGATTAGACTCACAACTTGTGGTATTACAACTTACTAGTGTTTACACTGTTAGAAATCCAACACTGCATAGATTGTTCCTAAGAGTTCGACTTTTGGAAAGACACTTTGATTTTATTCAATATCAACAAATTTCCATAAATTTGAACACATTGACTGATTCTTTAGCTAATCAATTTTTAGACAAATATTTGCAACACATGTGAAGAAAATATTCACATCATTGAATAGTATTGCACAATAAACATAAGAAAAACACTAAAATCAAATAGATAGATAGTTATATTTTTTACAAATATTTATGCCCAAGTCACATTGGTCATATGACCTCAAAATGTATGCAAAATGTCAAAAGGAAACTAGTGGTGCTCATGGTAACATGCTATAGATCTAGCTATCCTATGTAGTAACCGCATCCAACGATTAGGAACACCTATAGTGTGATGCTGCAGTCGCATGGGTAAATATTTGATCTGGTAATCTAGAATCCCGAAGTTCAACCCCTCTATGTGTTGCCGAAGCTCAGCTAGAGTCTCAGCCATATCAAGATCCTGCAGGACTACTCTCCCGACAACCCTCTCTGGTGGCTCATCTGCTACACGCTCTAGTTCCTCCACTGGTTGAACTTGAACAACATCTGCATTACATCAAACATTTAGTTTAGTATTTGGAAAACATCAAAAATACAAAAACATTGTATAAACCTTAGGAAAATAAAAAACATGGTCAAAACATTCTTACCCATTTCACCCCACTGAGCACCTTCTGGTAAAGCTAAATTTGGATCTCCTCGAAAATCAATGCTTGCATATGCATACTCATCGATGGCAACAATCTATCACCGGAACAAGGTGAAGAATGTAGTCGAGAACACAATGGTTGATTGGCCTACATGCCTACCCATTAGTTCTACCCATCTCTGCATCCTTGGATCTCTAGGATTAGACACATCCAGTGTCACATGTTGTGGCTACATCAGTGGAATCCGTTCTAAGGTGAATAATATGAGGATCGAACCATAACTAAAGTTCTTCTTCCTTCCTCCCTTTGCTTTGTTCATTTGTTATTTTATCTAAGAAAGTACAACTTCAAACCAGTTGAAGACTGTTTGCTCCATACACTCTAGCGCGTACTGCATATATGATCTATTCACTACATGTAGTGTAATGGTGCCAACAAGTTTTACGATCGTTAAAAGGATAGTTCTCAAAGGAAAATATCTAATATCTCAGATGTTTATATTTCCATATTTTCTTGGCTCTGCCCCTGGATAACAATGTTGCAAAACATAATCTCTCATAGTCTCTCCTCCAACAATAGACCCTGAGAGAGAAATAGGAAAGCCTCTCCTCAACAAACCTGTAAGAAAGTATACATCCTCAACTGTTATAGGAACCACTTGATTCTTAATATGAAATGCCTCGATAGCTGGATCCCATGCTCAAGCTAAGAACTCCAAGAGTTCTATTTGTTGCCTCATCCCTGACAACCGGAAGTACTTTAACAGTCCACAATCTCTTAGGGCTCTTACTGTGCTCAGATCATTTACAGCAATCATATCATTTTCTTCATGCTCTCTTTCCCTCTATGTAATTGTCATTGTAATCTGATGAAAATATAAAATACAACCATAAGAACCATTAGATTCCATTCAATGCAAAAAATTGGGTAAATTTTGGGCATAATGCAAAAAACAAAAATGAATATTGTGCCCAACGCAACCTAGGACAAGAGACAGTGAATTGTACATGCAGGTAGCATTCATTTTAGCTACTATGCAATGCACTTTTCAATGTCCAAGGGTGTGTTGCCCTCTTCGGGAGTAGAATTTACCCTAGGGCCCCAAAAACCCTGAAAATCTGTAGTGAATGGAAATGAAATGATTACTGAATGAAAGACAGGGTTCATATCACTAACTTGGATCAAACGGAAATGAAATCCATCCACAGAAACAATCACAATCAGCAACTGAAGTTTTGGGGAAAAATCAGGTTCAGAGCTCCAAAATGTAAATGGTAACTATGGAATGGTAGAAATGAATGGTAAAAACTCTTTTTAATAGTCATTTAATTGTTTGCAAATCATATTTATTGCTATTACTATGGTTTTATTATGTTTTTATCATGAAACAGGTATTTTTAATCCATTTTATGTTGTTTTGAATAGGTCTTACAACTGATGAAAAGATTAGTTGTGTAGATTTATTTCAAGAATGATTTGACCACAAAGCATACTTTTTCTCCTTATTTTTCAAGCTTTTAAAAAAAAAAGGATTTGAAGCACATTTTTATCTCTTTTTCGAGCTTCGATAACAATGAAAAAGGAACCCCTAGAGTCTTCTTTCAGCTCTTGACAGACACCGATAATGTGAAAATATTTCTGAGCACTTGTCTTTTCGAGCTCGTAAAAGTAAATGAATTGATATCTACTCAGTATAAGTTTAACCCTTTCCGGACTGAGATAGATTATTTACGAAAAAGGAATACCTTGGTCAAACATGACTAAAGAGGTTCTCTCAGATATTATTTTACACTTTTTCAGATCTAAGCGACAACTTTATGAAAAAGTACTTTTGGAGTTTTCTTTCGTCCTCTTTTTCAAACTCTCTAAGTATGAAAAAGGACCAGGATGTCACTATCATTAAGCTCGTTAAAACATAAAATAGCGATGGGCTTATCGATCATGGCAAGAATCAAGTTTCATTCATCGCTAGACTAGTTAAATTATTAAATAGCGATACTTTATTCACCCGAAGGGTTGAATTATAGATCAAGAAAATGTTATCCTCCTCAAGCTTGTTAAAAAATAAAGAGGTACTGGTTGACAAATGACTGAGGAAAATTTCGGAAAGTGAACAAAACTTTTTACAATAGCAAGTCACTCTTGAACATGACACTTAAGTCCATCACCGTGATTGTTTGGGTTGGGCAATCTTCTTCACGGTTCATGGTTCAATCATACCTATGGTTCATCATACCTTCACTTTAGTTTTGGGTCAATGTTGCCAACTCATCTCAGTGTCACCGATATGTTCAAGAGAAGTCATCCAGTGAATACTCATCCTTCTACAATACTCATAAGCCTTCACTCTCATGACAGTCATCCGTGAACATTTCTATATCAAGTCATACCTTTGTCTTCGAAATCAGTAACTCCCGTTTCGCAATAAGGTGGCTTCCTGTCGATGAAAAATCATTATCCAGGAAGTTCACTTAGAAACATCATATTCCAGTATCATGAGGCTTGTTACAGCATTGAAAAGATCCTCGTTTTCGGACTTTTTACCGAAATATTTTGTTTGGCGTTCAACATCAAATAATCTATTCACGCCTTATGAAATGTACTGCAGTACCTTGAGGTCCATTTACATCAATGATGGCTCTCTCGTGTTTGTTAATAACTCACATCATTGGTTGGTAATCAAACGATGTCTTTCCATGTTCAACTACAAATCATATATTCGCATGGCTAGACTTGTACCCGAATGATCAAGTGAAGGAGATAAGAAGACCCCAGATCTAGTTTCAGCCATCCGGGTTGTGATTTCAATATTTTTGTACACATCATCTATATGGTGACCTTACATACAGATTGTCATCCAAACATGGGCCTATATCTGTAGGCATGTCTATATTGGGCAACATTCCAATGTAGACGACTTTATGAATTATGTACATGTTATTAGAAAGTTTATGTGCTGAGCATGGGAATGCCTTCCTTCAGAAATTATGATCAAGAGGATATATCATAACGTAATGTATTCTAAGATTGATGCAGGTCGCCACTCCGCTTAATCTACAACCCGTCATAGTGTAAAGCATATCAATCAAAATATTGTTATTATTATTCTGACTTCATGCTTTAGGGGGAAATTGTTATAGGTCAATTTGGGCACCATTCCCAATGACCTAGTTAACTAGACATCATCTCTAGGACCAATGAATAGGGTCTATCATCCCCTATAATTTCAATTGTTATATGCCCTAAGACTAAGAACAAGACAAATCGTCCATGACTTTCATCTGCAAAGGTTTCCAAGATTTGAAGTTTATAATATATCATATGAGAGCTCACCAATGATGCCTCTAAAGGGACTAAGTGTGTTTCATATGAAAGTAACCCCACTCAAGGGTTCTATGCAAATCACTTCCCGACATTCAAGGGTGCGTTGGTCACATTGGCAGTGAAATTCTCATTTTTCCAGAATCTCCACTTGGCTAGTGCCTTCTAGAAGAGTTCACACGTGTCAAACTTCGAATCCATGTGTCCATTTGATACCTCTAAGATTGGGAACATGTCTTGCCTATTATTAGAAAGTCATTGATTGTAAAACTACCTTCAACTCCTCTATAAATTGAGCACAAATCTTAGTGTCTGAGAAGGAAGAATTTGAGTAGAGAAATGTTCGTGGAATTTCAATTGAGGAATTTATTTGAGTGACATGCTACTGGAGAGATGTGCATTGTGATGAGGATGGGATGCTACTAGAGATGGTGACACTAAATCAATCACTGGGTTGTAACCTCCCCTTCTATCCATTAATAAAGATTGTTGCTTACTTTCCCACATATGTATCTGTATAAGCTCATGTATTTCATATTATGAATTCTTATTTGATGCATATGGTTCATATTTTATTGATTTAAATGAATAACTTGAATAGACATCTATATTATCGCTATATTTTGTTGTTTAGTGTTCATTCTTGCAGGAAATATTTTCAGACATCTAGCTTGGATTTGAAGCTACAACAAGAGCGATATAAGGAGAATAGGAAGTGCTTGGACTCCAAGTAAGTTCTTTGATATGTTATGTGTGTCTATTTACTGTTAGGAAAAGTAGTTGCAAATTCTTTAACCTGTTGTTCTAGATGAGCACTACATCTAGGGAAGAATGTTTTATCTGTAATCTATAATTATGCATAAAAAATGGTTTATGGTTTTATATGGCATGTTTAAGTGATTAATATAATGCAACGAAGTGATTTATAAATGTTAAGAATCAGATAATAGAATAATACCACATCCCCTAGTCCTTCATGGCTACGGAAACCTAGTTCTGCATCCTTCCATAGTTAGTTTGGGTGAGACTGTGATTTTCTTGCAGGTCATTATCGAAAGGGCCAATGATCAAGGGTTTTGTTGGTGTGCAGTATAGATCGAACCTGGGTCATCCCAAACCAAGCCAACTTATGGTTGCAATATTCATGCATGAATTTGAGATATTTGTGTAGTGAATTTTTATTCTTGATTATTTCATCAAAACCAAATCCAAAAATAAAATACTTGAAAATAAATCATACTCGAGTAAATAATATACTTATCATCAGTTACTTCCCACCATAATTTAAGAAATTATTTTCATGAAAAATGGATAGGAATAAGATGTCAATAAATATACTTATTAGGAGTAAATTCCCACCTTAATTTATATTTTCCTCGAAACTTGTGTAAGTAAAAGTGTAAGTGAACTTATGCAAGTCCTTGTTCCTCAATAAGTAATTAATTTATCCATTTCACATCTCAATTTATTAGTTCATCCCAAAGAAAGACTATATGATTATGTTTTCCTATTGACCATTTTTATTTAGCACTAACCAATGTAGGTTATAATTTTTAATGAAATTTTTCCCAAAGCATAATTTCCAACTTGAGTGGAAGGGACTAGCATGCCTTGCAACACCTATTTCTCTTGTTTAAATTTATTTTAATACGAAATGTATATTATGATTTATCTTGGAAAATTTTGTTGTTAATTTTATTAACAATGTAAGAAAAAATACAATCCAACATCTCTCTCATATTAGGCTATATGAAGCTAAAAAAAAAATCCCCGACAATTAATTTTTTTTTATATACATTCTTTCATTACACCTACACATCTCCCTTATACTGGGTTGTAGAGCACCTCTCGATGCAACAAGAATCCGAAGCAATAAAACACCAATATCCCAACAAAGGCTCTAACAATTTTGAGACTACTTCCCTAGCTCCCAAGGTTTCTTGGAGAAAGTAAAATTTGGGCACTTGAGTGTAATATTCCCAATTTTCCATCAGTTACTTAGAATGTTAGAGTTCTTAATTTTATTACTTAGTTAAGTAAATAAAAGGGTGGAGGGACCCATAAACCCCATAGATGAATAAAATCCACTTTTGTTGTGTGAATGTGGGTTAGTATATAGTACATCAACATCATGGAGTATTGGAGCAGCTTATTAATGAAGGAAGAGTGGAGAATATGGAGAATAATTAGGAAGATGATGGAGATAGTGGAGGAATAAAAGTAATATCATAGAGAATTAATGATGCAGTGATGGAGGAAGTGGTGCATTAAATTCACACATGATGGAGGAGTGGAAAATAAATGCAGAGATCATGGAGATCATGGAGAGATAGCACAGTCTTCATAGAGACTAGTGGCCACATGTGCACCACAATTATGAGATGGGCCAAGGATAGGGAAGGCTTGCAAACATATAAGGAAAATGAGGGTAGCAAACCAAACAAGTCTAGAATTTCATATTGTATTTTCGTTTGACATTCTTTGCACGCTTCAGCTATTTAGCTAAGTCTGTTGTGTTGTTTAACACACGGGTGTTCCCAAGAGGGAATCTTACCCTTACCCATAGGGGACTTCGAGCACCTACTCTAGGAAGGTTATTTTGAGCAGTTATTCATCATCTGACATTGGTGCCACATTCATCCCCTCTCTTCTGCATATATAACTTCAGGAATTACGCGTTCATGTCTTAGGGTTTGAGAGGAGGAAGGTAGTTTCTAGAATTTCAACTAGGAAACCGATGGATGATTCATCCTTTCACCCTGAGCTTCCATTTCAGTATTCCAGGAGAAAAATTTTGATATCCGGCATCAAGCCATAATGTTACACCTGCATGCAGCAACAATTCCTTCAAGAATTTCGCAGTCCAGCCAGGCAGATCTAAGGGAGGAAGGAGGTTCCAAGTATTTCATCTTGGAATCCTATGAGGGGTCTTTCCCTCACTTTGGAGAGATCATTTACATGATTTGTGAGCATTATTTCATCATCCAACAGCAAGCTACAACTCCAACCTCCTTGACAAAGCAGTCTAGTCCAACATTTGTGCAATTTGCAGTTGCAAATTGAGCAGAGAAAGGAGGAGCTAGATCTCAAGCTTCTAGCTTGGAGATCAGGAGAATGGATCAACCCTTCAGTTAGTGATATGAGTGGATGTTATTTTAGCTGACATATCATTATTTCAACCCCATATCAGTAGTTGTCTCCAGGGAGTGCGTATCTCAGCCAACAGGGGTGCAGTGTGCCACGCAAAAAGGGCTGAAAATCCAAAGTTAAAATCTGGCCAAACCATTTCTGGTTTTTTATGGGTTTTTTTAGTACAATACATGGTTAAAATCCTAGATATTTCTAATCACTCCAGAAGCCTCCTGCTCATGGTTCTTCTTCATAGTAGCAGAAGTTTCCAGCAGCAGCAGCAGTAGCAGCACAACATTTCCAGTGCTAGTTTTCTTTAGTATATTTCAGCCATCTTGTGGCTTGAGTGAATTCCTTTTGGAGCACTGTGTACTTACCTTGCTATTGATCCTTAATGATATGGTTCAGTTTTTTTCTTCCCATATATATGATGTTTTGATGTATTATTTCATTTTTCTAGTTCTACATGTTTAATTCTTATTTTACCGTAGTTGAAATTGTGCATATGTTCTATATTCCTGTCTTTTCCATTTTGGAATATTACAATGGTATCAGAGCATGATCTTTGGCTCAGCTTGTGAGCACTTCATGACATCAGAATAATAAGAATAAGAAGCAGAAAAAAGAAGAAGTCTTCAATGGTGGAAGGATTAAGTTTTTCCACACTTCTCGTTGGATCTATGAAGGATATCTCCACGGAGATTAAAGAAATGAGAAGGGGAAGGAAAATAGAAACGTCAAGAGGGTTTCAGAATGAGGAGGGTCCAAGAACTTCCTATTATTAGCATAAACAACCGGCAATGCAAAGAGCTCCACAACATTTTTCTATGTCCACCTTCCTTGCAGAAGGAGATGAATGGCATGGAGATTGAGGATAATTAGAGCATGAGACTCTAAGTAATTAACTTGCAGAGTAAAAATATCAATCTAGAGAATTCAAGGAGAATCTAACTCTCCAACATTTATTTCATATCAAAGAGAACCGGAGACCCCGCAGCAGTAATAGAAGAAAAGGGCACATACATAATAAATTTTTCCTTCCTACATTTGATGGGTCATCCACAAGCATAGTGAAAGCTTGGATGAAGGAGTTAGATGATTTCTTCCAACTACACCCAGTAGCAGAAAGAGAGGTTGTTGATATTGTAGCGCTACACCTTGAGGGTGAAGCAAAGGATTGGTGGTTCAGCCATAATAAACATGCAAGAGTGAATTATTTTACAGATTTCACTCAAAGGGTAGTGAAGAATTTTGACAGAAGAAAATTGGACGCAATTTCTATGGAGACATTTCCCAACATTGAGGAGGAAGTACGTGAGAAGAAAAGGGAATATGTTAGCACTATCACTCCAGAAGATGAGAAACTACCACCACCACCATCTGTAGAAGTACTTGCATCAGGAGAAAGAGCACTTGCATCTTTGCAAGATGGTCTCGAGCTCTTAACATTGGGAGTCCCATGCATGATTCAGGAGATGCATAAGGAAGAAGAGGCAGATACCAGTGCTGGTGCAGCAATAGAGGAGAAGCCATCACCATCACCAATAGTTGGAGAATTCATTGCACCGGTTGGAGGAACTCTTGTAGCCTTACAAGATGTCCCCAAGTATCAGCTTATGCAAGGTTTGAAAAAATTTCCATCCCATAGTATTTCAACACCTCAGTTTGAGATTTGTGGGGTCATTCCATCAGGTCAATTTCATAACCAAGGATTAGAGCACCTTTCTGATTTGGAGCAGCAAACTATCACTGCATAGAGGACCCTTCACTTGTTCAAGGAGGAGATGTATAGTCATCCCAATTTTTCATTGTTAAGCTACACACAACACTTTGTGTTGAAGTGTAGAGTTTCGGAGGATGGGATAAGTATAGTACTAATCAGTAAAATTTTGGGCTATGAGTTCAACATTGTGTGTGGTCATGAGACAGCAGATGCATCATCATGGAGATCAGCAACGCTGTCACTGAGGAGTAGTGATGAGTTGGGGGCCCAACTATTCTTGGAGCATTCCGATGATCACTTCACTCATGAAGCATTGGATGGGCAGATGGTATATGATAGACATATTGTGATGGATAACATCTCCCATTATTATGATATATATTTATTGATGAGTGTTAGAAAAATTATATATTACAGAGCAATGCAACACATAAAATATGCGGAAAACACAAACACAGAAAACACATAAAACCAAAGAGACATAGATATACGTGGTTCACCCAATTTGGGCTACGTCCACCCCAAATAGCCAATCCTTCCTTTATATTATCCAGCAAAATGAAGAGACACAACCTATAGTAGATCTGTTATAATATCTTATGTTCTCTCTCATAGTATCCCTATCTATTTCTCACTTGGAGAATACAATACCCTCATACAAAACGAGGGGTTGCCTTCTAGGGAAAAAAACCCTAAATTAAACATAAATTCTATCGTCACATCATTTGCCTAATGAATGGCCTAGATTGACTAGAACTTACAATACATTTTACAAGGTCGTGCCCCCTCCCCCCCCCCGTAGACCCCCTAGGAAGTGTTTAATTATGGGTGGAGTTGTCGCCCCGTTAAGAACAGGGGTCCAACATTGTGATACAAAATAAAGAAGATAATCAGGCTCCACACGTAAAAATGAGCACCTCATGGCTCAAAGAGAAGTTTTTGCCTACAGCATATTCAAAATCTTATGGATTCTGCCGGGTCACCGATGAGAGGTTCTCAGTGTGAAACCTCAAGGAGGATGCACTTCAACATATCATGGAGTGAAAATATCATCAGATTGGGAGGATGGTATTCTCCATTGGATTGATACCAAGTTGGAGCATGATATGATTCATCACCCATAGTTGGATGGATGGGTGAGGATGATGAGCAAGTGGTTGGTGAGCTACTTGCATATCTATGACACAAGGTAGTAAGAAGCATGGTTGCGTTGGCTTCTCTTGGGTGAGTATGGTTACCATTAGGGGAATTTTGAGGTCTAAAATGGGCCTCCTAAGGAAATTATAAAATAATAGTGGAAAAAATCAAATAAGATTTGATGACATCATCAAATTTTAGAGGGAAAAATGAAAAAACTACTTTTTTACTACAGTATTTGATGCGAAATTTAATTCATCATCCATGATTGGCCCCATGTTGCATACTGACAATGGCTCTAGAAAATGAGTCACATAAAAACGTGATTGTAATCACGTTTTTTTTTTTTTTTTTTTATGTATTTCTCGGAGGTCATGCAACGGGTTCATTGATTACAAACAACATGTAGTGCCCTGATGAGGAATTAAATTTTGCATCCAACGAGTACTCCCACTCGAAATTTGAGTAAAAATTTTGGGAGATAAGTTGAAAAAGTAGTTTTATTATTTTATTATTTTTTAATATTTTTTACCCTTTTATTTAAAAAATGGTAAATCATCCCCCATGGTTGACATCATTATCTTGAATCCTATTGGTTTTTACAAAGTTTATTTTTGTTGTACATTTTTCTTAGGAGGCCCATTTTAGACCTCAAAATTCCCCTAATGCACCCGACATTTCAGATTTGTATGTTTCATGCCTTGCACAGTACTGAGGTGATGCAGCAACAAGAGGCATGGTTGCACTAGTTACTCTTGAGAGAGTTTGGCAATCACATGACATATCCTATGTCAATGGATGTGCTATTTTTTGGGACATTTCATGGCACTCACATGATGTGGAAGCAGGGAGTTTGGCTATGTTGGGCTGATGTGACATTCTACATGCCAATTAGTATGTTGTTGCTCCATGGCTTGCATGATGGTGATTTGAGGTGGCAGCAAGATTCATTGTTGCTTTGGTTCCTCTTAGTTACTCTTGGTTACCTTGCATGATGAGGAGGGAGGATGGCAACAGGAGGCCTTAATGTGTTGGCTTCCGTTAGGAGAGTATGGCCACCATACTTGGTATGATGATGGGGTGTTATGGCAACAAGAGGCATTGTTGCAGTGGCTGTTATTGAGAGAGTATGGTTTTATATTTCACATTTCAACCCATATGTCTTTGTTTCCTATTTTTCACATTGTTGAGATGATGCTTGGAGCAATTAGGGCCAACAGGGCCAATGATAGGAGCATAGAGAGGTACATCTTACTCCATGTAGCATGGATTGGAGAGATAGTTCATGGGTTGGGACTTTCCTTTGGGGGGAGGAACCACTTCACTTCATATGACTCATGCAGAGGAGAGGCTCTGGAGCAGCAGATGGTTTCCACTTGGAGGTACATTGATGAGGAGAGGCATCTAACTATACAGTTGGAAGCCATTATAAACATTCTACAGAGGCAACTATGGAGCTGGGCATTCATTACACAATGGAGCATATGGGGAGACCTTCCATATGAGGATGCCATTTGGAGGGAGATGGATTGTTGTAGCATTCACTTTTGCAGTTGCTTGAGGACAAGCAACATTTTGGCAGAAAGGATTGTAATATTTCCAATTTTCCATCAGTTAATTGGAATATTATAGTTCTTACTTTTCTTACTTATTTAAGTAAATAAAAGGGTGGAGAGACCCATAAACCCCATAGATGAATAAAATCCACATTTTTTGTGTGAATGTGGGTAAGTAGATAGTAGATAAACATCATGGAGTAGTGGAGAAGCTCATTAATGAAGGAAGAGTGGAGAATATGGAGAATAATGAGGAAGATGATGGATATAGTGGAGGAATAAAAGTAAGATCATATAAAATTAATGATGCAGTGATGGAGTAAGTGGTGCATTAAATGCACACATGATTGAGGAGTGGAAATTAAATGAAGAGATCATGGAGATCATGGTGATCATGGAGAGACAACACAGTCTTCATGGAGACTAGTGGCCACATGTGCAGTGCAGTTATGAGGTGGGCCAAGGCTAGGGAAGCCTCACAACGACATAAGGAATATGAGGGCAGCAAAGCAAATGAGTCTGGAATTTGATATTGTATTTTCGTTTGACATTATTTTCACGCTTCAGCTGTTTAGCTAAGTCTGTTGTGCTGTTTAGCACACGGGTGTTCCCGAGCGGGAATCCCGCCCTTACCAATGGGGGACTTTGAGTGCATACTCTAGGAATGTTATTTTGAGCAGCTATTCATTATACGGTATTGGTTTCATTCATCCCCTCTCTTCTGCATATACAACTTCAAGAATTATGCATTCTTGTCTTAGAGTTTGAGAGGAGGAAGGTAGTTTCTAGCATTCCAGCTAGGAAACTGATGGAGGATTTATCCTTTTATCTTGAGCTCCCAATTCAGCATTCCAGTAGCAGCATTGTGATATTTGGCATCAGGCCATCATATTACACCTCCATGCAACAACATTTCCTTCAGGAATTGCGCATTCCAGCCAGGAAGATCTAAGGGAGGAAGGAAGTTCCAAGTATTTCAACTTGGAATCCTATTAGGGGTCTTTCCCTCACTTTGGAGAGATCATTTACATGAGTTGTGAGAAATATTTCATCATCCATCAGTAGGCTACAACTCCAACCTCCTTGATAGAGCAGTCTAGTCCAGCAGTTGTGCAATTTGCAGCTGTAACTTGAGCAGAGAAAGGAGGAGCTAGATCTCAAGCTTGTAGCTTGGAGATCAGGAGAAGGGATCAACCCTTTAGTTAGTGATATGATTGGATGCTATTGCAGCTGATAGATCATTGTTTCAGACCCATATCATCATTTGTCTCCAGGGAGTGCATAATTCGGCCAGCAGGGGTGCAGTGTGCCACCCAAAAAGGACGAAAATCCAAAGTTAAAATCTGGCCAAACCATTTCTGGGTTTTTTTAGTAGAGTCCTTGGTTAAAATCCTAGATATTTTTTAGCACTCCAGCAACCTACCACACATGGTTCTTCTCCACAATAGCAGAAGTTTCCAGCAACAGTAGTGGTAGTAGCACCACATTTCCAGTGCTAGTTTTCTTTAGTGTATTTCAGCCATCTTGTGTCTTGAGTGCATTCCTTTTGAAGCATTGTGTACTTACCTTGCTATTGATCCTTAATGATATGGTTCAGTTTTTTTCTACCCATATGTATGATGTTTTTATATATTCCGTCATTTTTCCAGTTCTTCTTATTTAATTCTTATTTTATCGTAGTTGAAATTGTGCATATGTTCTATATTCCTATCTTTTCCATATTGGAATATTATGTTGACCCTAACCAACCTCTTGAGCACGAGTTTTTTGGAGGAACTTGCAAAACCTCTATAATTGAAAGATAAAATTTTCATTATGAAAACATACCCTGAGCATTCATAGTTCTAAACACCCCAGTAATGGATAATTTTCTACCTACAACCATATATTCCTTGGATTTATCTTTGGCTTTAGATAGAATTGATTTCCTCCCACAAAATTTGGATCTAAAAGAAGGGAGCACAATTTTTCATAGGTCTCCTCATTGATCTTCAGCAAGGGAAAAAATCTATCGAAATTGAAAGTGATAAAGGATATGACATGCTTCATGTTCCCCAGAATGACCAGAAGATATAGAGGCTCTTGAAGAGGAAATATAACACACCCCCTTACAATATTTACCTAAAGGAGGTGGTTTCCAGGTTGACTCAACTCCCAGTGTGTAGTTATGTGAATGGGGTCTACAAAAAAATTCACTTTTTTAGACGATTCCAATGATATAAAATTTTACCCTATTCAGACTCTAGGGTCAAAAGTTATGGCTCCCAAGGTATAGTTATTAAAATCGACAACTTTATCTTTTCATGCCATGTGACATCCACGTGGTGCCCTTGTGGCATGATGCCTTAGCACTACATCGTCACTATAGCACCCTAGACTATCACGCGACATCCTAGACACATCATGACCATATTTTTCCCTAATCCACTTTATGCCTTTATACATACATAATATACCCTCACTTATATATATATATATATATATATCCCTTTTTTCAATTATATGAATGGACCAACATTCAAAAGGTTGTGTGGTTATATGGATTTGTATAATCCACCTCATCTCCTACCATCCAATGACGATGATGAGAGAAATTTTCTATGGTTTTGATTGGATTGCAAACCCCCCTCGCTCCCTCCCTACTGACGTCACCAAGGGGGTCCACGCTCATAGTTCTGCAACCAGTTCCACAGGATTGATCCGACAATTTGAATCTCCCCCACCAGATCTATGATATGCAGGGGCTCGAGTTTGATTTGGTATGGATATAAGGGGGGGATCCGCTATTGGATCCCTTTCATCTGATGGTGAGTTTGATCCAATTTCGATTTATTTTAGAGTCGATGTGCTCTGGAACTGAGCCACATTACCATATGGCCTGCACCCCTTAGCATAGTACATTGTGAGGGTTAATCCCCTTCTACTGAGGGATCTGCCACTCATCCTTTCATAATAGGTTTGCAATTCTTAATCCTATGACTAAGCTTTGGTGCTTAGCCCCTAGCCCCTCCCTCCAGGTCACATAATTCGACATGCAACAAAGGTAAAAATCCCAAAGGGGCTAGCCGCCTACATGAGTGCAACCTTGTTTTCATAGTACATCTGAAATTTCTCTTGATCTCATTTAATCCACAAGGGTAATATTTTCATAGTTTGATCTAAGAGGATCCAAGAAGACTCATATTTTGAAGTCTTAAAATATTAGTGAAACCAACACCAAGTCGTAAATATTGTCGAGATGATTCCAATGGTGTGAACAACACCTCAATCTGAGTCCATATGCCAAATATATGTGCAACTAAAGTTTTGTGTAAATAGGGAAATTTTTTGCACTAACAGTGCTGTGTGGCACAACCAGGAGGCATCACATAACACCCTCAAGAGCTACCATGTGTCACCCACTAGACGCTACACATGGTATGATGTGGCATCCTACTATGCTTATGAGGTCGCAGGACCAGTGTGACTAGGCGCACATGTGGACCAATGGGAAGGTGCCACGTGGCCCAATCAAATGACACCATGTGTCACCTAGTTGGGGGCCACGTGGACAAGTTGACCCATGATTTAGAAAACAACATGACAAATTGGAAAACAGAGTCAAAATTAGCAGTTCAATGATTTTATTAAACAACATGGTGATAGCCATATATATATCAATATATGGTTCGTACAAAACATATTAACAATATAAAACATAACCAATCGTAAAAGTGGGGAGCCCATGGGGTTTGACCTTGGGCCTCCCACAAACCAACATAACCACTTGCCAAAAAATCATCGATGGGACTTTGTAAATTTTTCCAGGCCAACAATATTTAAATGTGTTAAGTCATGGATGGGAGGAGAGGTCGAGTTGTGGAGAGAAGATCGAATGGAACTCTGCACAGTAGGAACCGTGTCAGCGGACACACTTTTCAAGAAATATTTTGTGGTGTATTACATGGAATATTTTACGAGTATTCCTAGAATATTTTTATTGTTGTGGGATCCTGAAGATTACCTAAGGGACCTAGAGGTGAAAGTTACAAAACCTAGTCAAGTTTATACTCATTTTTCTCATAATTTTGCAAGTATTCCACTGGTGAAATTGAAATAGGATCTGAGCAATGGAATTTTAGATCACTCCCAAAAGTGGGGTATTGCCATGTATTTTTCCATGAAATTTCCTTTAATTCTGCTAAGATAATATAGAGGCCTCTCCACCTTGAAGTTGGGTCGGGAGACATATCTCACACATTGTGGGTGAACTTCATTAGAAAATCTTGGTGCATTGTCTACAATGTCTTAATTTTGTGTTGTTTCTGCAGGAATGTTGAATCTATGGTATTTTCATGCTTCTTGGAACAAGGTCCCCTAAAAGCTACAAATTTTGTATAATTTTGTATATTTTTGATATTATTTAGTCTAGCGCAGGGGTTTTGGGGTGGGTCAAAGCCCTGAATGCAATGTAATGGGTCAAGGGTAGACCAAGAGTCCGAAAACCATAGTTTGCGGACCACTTGAAGCATAGGCTAAGTCGATATAAATAGATGAACCTTTTTTTAGTCTTAAAGTGGGAAAGAATCAAGGATTGATGCTAAGCACAAATTGTGAGGGTTTTCTGGATGACATATTGACATAAGGAAATCAGTTTCTAGAAAACTCAGCTGAAGATATAGTCATCACTAACATGTAAAAAATACTGATGGCTAACAGTTAGATCTGTTGTCGAGTTTTTTGGGTAAGGACTCCCACTGGATATGTGCGCAGAGATCCTCAGTCCTATTGTGTGCGGACCCTACTGGTTGTGTGCGCAGGTGGTATTTTGGGATTGTAAGTGGATTTTCATATTAATATATATGTGAAGTATTGTTGGACATCTGATGATATCTGGATCTGTTTGGTTATGACTGATGTGAACCTGGGCTATATGCTTAAGTTGCAAAAGTATCTGTTTAATTACTATGAACTGTGAAAGTATCTATGTTTCTAGTATATGTATCTATGATCTGTTAATTGCTGTGATTATAGTGTTGTGTGCTGATAATTGGTATTACGCATGTGGATGTGGAGGTATTTACTAGATTTTTGCATGATAATAGCTTTGTTATACTGTGGATTATATTGTCAATAAGCCTACGAATAGATCTATTAGTGTGAACTTGATAGGTTGGGAATGCTGACTTGCTTGACTTACCTACTCTCTCTCAGGGTGCGGAAACCTAGTTCCAGCACCCTCCCATACTGCTTCGGGTGACACTTTGGCCTACGCAATCAGGTCACTACCGAAAGGACCAGTAGTATAGGGGTTTGTTGGCAAACCTTAACTCTTAACCTGGGTCAAGACCCCTCGAGCCAACAAATGGTTCTGTTTCCGAGACTGAGAGAATTTTGAGAGAGAGATTGGGTAACGCCAAGAACACAATGGAGACTTGAGATGAAAGAGATCAACGAGTGGTTCAAAAATCAAATTTAGGAATTCGCAGTGAGAGAGAATCACAGTGAAAAGTTGACAGAGCTTCAAGAGTGGCTCGCAAGGCTCATAGATTTCCAGAAGTGTTGGAAGGACGAACGGGTCATGCAGTGGACTCAATAGTTGATCCAAAAGTTAGAAAATACTGATAAAACCATCACTCGCATGGTAGATCACTGGGTGGATAGTGTGATAGGAGGATTTGTGACGAAATTTGCAATTGATCAGTTTGTGTCCTATTCCGAGGTAGAATGAAGGTTCTTCAAGGGTTTCTGGGGTAAGTTTTTGAAAAATCTGCCATTACTGATTAAGATCTTATTGTGCGAAAAGAGCATTTTGTGCAGCCATACAAAGTGAATGAGCTCCGATCAAAGCAAGGGTACAACGTGCAGTGGTAAGTACTAAAAAACTAACCAAGAAGGAGATAGATATGTCTATAGTCTAGTAAGGGAGTCGGCTACACAAGAACCTCCAACTACACCACCGTCGAGCCAGCACAGGGGTAAGAACTCACCCACACCTCCACCCCCACCAGAAGGAGATATTGCCTCACACATGAAGCTACCTACCTTCAAGGGCGTAGGGTATGAAGACATGGATCGTTTTTGGTTTGTCACAGGATCGGTATGGACTACGCAGAACGTGGCCAACGATGCTGTGAAAAGGGCGCATCTATCCGTTTCTTTTGAAGGAAGAGCCTTGGAATGGTATATGGGATACATAGCTCAGCATGTGAACGTGAACATTGAAGAGATTAAGAATTCCTTGAAACAACAGTTCAAGAAGCGTAAGTCCTACTCTTAGATAGTGAACAATATGAAAGGTTTTAAGCAAGGACCATCCAAGTCTATATGCGAAGCTGACCAACGGTTAAAGAGGGTAATAAGGGAAGGAGGATTTATGTATGATGACAGGTAGCACATGGAGTGGTTCATTGCTATGTTTTTGCCCCACCTGCGCATGCCAATGGGTCATAAAGCCATTGAACCACAGGAAAATGCCTTGGAGATTGCTATGAAGCTGGAATCTGCACTAAGAAATGATACCCAGTTAGGAGTACAACAAATAAAAGGACAGCTAGAGGCAATGCACATGGAGATCCAGAATCTACGGAAGGAGCAAGAAATAGAGGCTAGCCCTAAAAAATAGTACATACTATGCAGGGTGAATGGCCACACCAAGGATAACCGTTTGCTGCTATCAGACTACATGTAGGCTGGGGGACCCAACCCGTTGCGTCCTAGGGAAGCTGCGAGAACAAGTGGGACAGTGCTATGGTGCGATGATTTTCGCATTGTTGGGCTGCATGATACCAACCACTGCCCCCGCCTAGCCACATATATCCCAGAAGTGAAGCAACAATGGTGCAAGTTGTTATTCATCAGTAATTTTTACCTGTTTAGATTACTAAATACTTGTCCTAGATTTGTAGAAACAAAATTCATGGATCTTGTGAGTTCTAAAAATCTCACTGCCTTCATTATCCTCAGGATAAATTTTTCACTCTTCCACTACTCTACCATGCCTTGGCTAGCCTACCACTCCTAAAGAGTCCCTCATAAAGCCTAAGTCACTCATCCCCATCCCATTTTTTACACCTATGGTTTGGACACTCCATTTTGCCTCTGCCTACTTTTCACCATGCTGACCTAATGCCTTAAAGCCTTCAAAAAACCAAATTTTCCTCTGAAAATCCTTAGGCAGATCAATTTCAGTGGTTTTTCAATCTTCAAAATGATCTAGCTTGTCAAAAAGAGCTTAGTTCCCTCCTCTTTCCTAAAAAATCCCCAAGTCAAAAATTCAGTCCATAGAAGAGTCAAAAACCCCTTCCACTGGGTCACTACAGTTTATAGGTGCTAGGGTTGGCCTTTGCATTCAAGAAGCATTATTTTTAGGTAATGAGAAAGATGGAATCAGGTCAAAGGAAAAAACATGTAATTGGTCTAAAAATAAAGCAGAGAAGCCTCCATCAAGGGTTTCCTTATGAAAAGTATATTCTGCAAAAGATAGTTAGCCATGAGTGACACTTCTGTAGGACTTTCAAAGATGGCTACCTATAGTAAGATTGATAAGATCCAACAAACCTGATGTATCTCACAATGATGGCGCAAATAAAAACTAAAGAAGCTCTTGATACCAACTGCTAGGGTTTTCACACCAAGAGGTTTTCACAGCTTCAAAGTGAAAACATGACAGAATGTCAGTTGAAAGAAGGTCAAAATTATTCTCTCCAGTCTCATCCACCAAGCAATCAAAGGCATAAAAGATGTAGGACTGAAGATTCCAGGGTGAAAGTGCCAAGATAATCACAATTTTACTATTTAAAGGTGTTGAAATTCATGAAAAGAATAAAGTGGAGAAAACCTTCAAAAAGAGCATTGATGTCACTGTTTTCCTTTTTCCTCAAAAATTTGTCAAAATGACCATTTTATTTTCAAGAACTAGTTCACGTTTCCAAATTATGGGTAAGAGGCAAAGTTTAAACTTGTTAAAAAGTTTTTCAATCCAAGGGAAATATCAAGATGCTCCAGTAAAGGCAAAAAACCATTTCTCTCAGAGCTCTGCCTCCTACAGGACAAAAAAGATCAAAATGTCAGTGAAAAAGCAAGAAAGGAAACAAACATTAGAAAAGAGGGTTTTGGTTTTAATTATTCTTTCCAAAGGGTATAAAGAGCCTAAAACTATCTTTACTCAAACATCATTTCTTCATATGCAAAAGAGTGGAAGTTTTTTAGCGTTCCCAGAGGTTTCTAATAGAGTTTTCGGGCAGAAATTCTCTGCACTATGCTCCAGTTGAGCTGCACTATGCTTCTGTCGCCTCTCCCAATGCAATTTTCTGCACGGTGCTGCGTTCCTGTAGCAGTGCACTACACATCTCTCATGTGCATGACCGCCCAACCAGCCCTGCCAAAACTGCTACACACCAACCCATTCAGGCCTACATGACAGCCCACCTGACACTACGTGCAGAGGTGCCCAGTTTTCTATTCACACCTTTCCCGCACTACGCTCCTACGTGTTTATCTTTTGCCCGAAAGGGACCCGACTGTCCCATGCAGAAACTCCTGGCAGTGTACAAAATGTGTTGCACTCCTGTGCATTCAGCGCTTGCCCGAGAGGCACCCGACAGGTCGTGCGGAGGTGACCTGCTGCGCTACTACGTGTTCAGGAGCCGCACAACCCTACGTGCAGAGATGACCTGTTGCACTCCTATGCATTCAAGAGATTCCCGACAACTCGTGCAGAAGGCACCCAAATTTCCCATAATGTATTTCTGAGCTTTTTGCTTCAATTGTGAAAATATTTTTAAGGTATTTTTTTTTTCCCTATCCTTTTCATACTGTCTAAAGATGGAATACATAGAAATGTAAAGGGTGAGCTTAAAGATATTTTGAAATGTAGGTTTTAACCCTGAACAGAAATTATCTACTCACAAATCTTATAATAGAAAATAAACAATAGCAAGAGCATAAAACATAAAACAAATAAACACAGAGATTTTCCCTTGGATCCCAAATCGAGACGACCAGCTTGATTTTTTATTATATTCCTTTTAGTGTTACAACACATATATATACATGCCAAAGAATACATAAACCCCAATCCATTAACCCTCCATTATAACATAACCGTAGTTCCCTTGACCGGATCTACAAAATACCAGGGGTCGAAAACCATTGTACCCCAAAAAACCATGTGCAAACTCATGTACAAAACATGGGTGGGTCCGCCTATGAGTGAGACCACACACCAAAAAAAATTTCGCCGAGGCGCTGCCCCGGACACCGACAGGGGGGGCTGTCATCCCCCCTCTGACCCCTCTACTGTGCCCGGCGCAACATATAGCGCGTGGGGCTAGTCATGGAAAGAATATAACACACACCCAACATTCTCCCACTTGTTGTTTTCTTTCCACAGGGGGCCACAAGAGAGCTTAGTCATTTGGCCAATTCTTCAACACCCATTGTTTCTCTACACCAAGAGAACTTCTGAGTGCTTACATACTTTGTCAATGCATTTGCAACATTCTTCAAAGTGCCCACCTTTACCAGCAACACCCTTTTAGCCTCAACCATATCACTAACAAAGTGATATTGAACATCAATGTGCTTTGTCTTTGAATGATAAGCAGGGTTCTTAGCCAAGAAAATTGCACTTTGGCTATTACAGTCTATCCTTATAGCTTTCTATACTAACCCCATACTTGAACACAATATCTGCAACCAAACTGCTTCCTTGCTTGCATGAGTGGCTGCTATGTATTCTGCCTCTGTAGTTGAAAGCGCCACTACAGACTGTCTTTTACTCATCCAACTAACTGCACCTCCAAATAGGCTAAACACATACCCACTTGTAGATCTTCTTTGGTCCAGATCTCCAGCCCAGTCTGCATCAACAAAACCACGAATTTCCAAAATTATTTCCAATCCTGGTCTTCCCTGGTAGCACAAGCCATAATCACTAGTGCCACGTAAATATCTGAAAACCCGCTTCACTGCTGTCCAATGCTCCTTCCCTGGGTTTGACATAAACCTGCTCAATACTCCCACTGCATGTGCAATGTCTGGTCTAGTATATACCATTGCATACATCAAGCTACCCACTGCACTTGCATATGGAACACGGGACATATACTCCTCTTCTTCTTGTGTCTTGGGACACTGTTCAGCAGACAGATTTACACCTACAGGAATAGGAACATTCATCGGTTTACTATCTTGCATATTGAACCTCTGCAATATAGTCTCCACATACTTCCTCTGGTTTAACCAGAGCTTCCTCTTTGCCCGATCTCTCTTAATTTCCATGCCCAAAATATAGTTTACAGCACCCAGATCCTTCATGTCGAATTTGGAGAACAGTTGGGTCTTCAAATCTTGGATAATTTCTTTGTCATTTCCAATCAACAACATATCATCCACATACAAGACCAAATAAATAACACGGTCACCAATTAATTTAAAATAAACACAGTGATCCTCCTTGCTTCTGGTGAAGCCAAGTCCCCCTATATAGGTATCAAATTTCTGATACCACATCCTTGGTGACTGTTTTAACCCATACAGAGACTTCTTCAACCTGCATACTAGTTCTTTCTTACCCTTCACCATAAATCCTTCAGGTTGCTTCATGTAGATCTCCTCTTCTAGATCCCCGTGAATAAATGTTGTCTCACATCCATCTGTTCTATCTCAAAATCAAATGCAGCAGCTACAGATAAAAGTAATCTAATAGAAGTAACTTTGGCAACAAGAGAAAAAATATCACCAAAATCAATTCTTGGCACCTGAGAATAACCTTTGGCTACCAAGCGAGATTTGTATTTCTCCACCTTGCCTTATACATTCATCTTCTTCTTAAACACCCATTTGCTCCCGATGGGCTTCCTTCCAGCTGGCAACTCCACCAGATCCCATGCCTCATTTTTGTGCAAGGATGCCATTTCATCAACCATGGCCACCTTCCAGAGTTTTCCATCCTCTGAATCTACTGCCTCCCTGGAAGTTCTAGGATCATCATCAGTTATAGTTAAGGCAAAAACTGAACAAAAAGCAGATGGACTATACCTTTCTAGTTGCCTTCTTTCCCGAACTAATCTTCTCAAAGCTGGGGTTTGTGGCTCTTCCTCTTCTGAATCTTCTTCTGTTGTAGAGTCTGATTCATCCTCCTTTACCTCAAACTCTATCTTCTCAGGTTCCTTTGGTAGGAATTCATGTGTAACAACATCTTTCACCTCTCTAAACACCACATCTTGGCTGTACACAACCTTCCTTGTTTCTGGGTTCCAAAGCTTGTAACCCTTTAAACCATCCTTATACCCAATAAAGATGCACCCTTCAGATTTATTATCCAACTTGGTCCTTTTCTCCTTTGGAACATGTACATATGCATCACATCCAAATACCCTTAGATGTGAAAGAGAGGGTTTCTTACCAGTCCATACCTCATGTGGAGTCTTATCCTCCAACGCTGATGAAGGTGATTTGTTAACTAAGTAACATGCAGTCTCCATTGCCTCTGCCTAGAATTCTTGTCCTAACCCGGTACCACTTCACATGCTTCTTGCCTTTTCCATCAGTGTTCTGTTCATTCTTTCTGAAAATCCATTTTTTTGAGGTGTGTATGGAGTAGTCTTCTGCTGTGCTATGCCACACTTCTTACAGAACTCTTCAAATTCCTTCTTGCAAAACTCCCCACCATTATTTTTCCTCAGTGCCTTTATATTCTTCTCTGTCTGGTTTTCCACCAGAGCCTTAAATTTTTTAAATTTTTCAAAGACTTCAGATTTATTCCTCAAGAAATATATCCATGTATTCCTTGAGAAGTCATCTCTGAATGAAACATACTACACAAACTTTCCCAGTGATGGAACTGACATAGGTCCAAATACATCATTGTGCACAAGTTCTAATGTCTTGTTTTCCCTCTTAGCACCAGAAGGAAAACTCACCCGATTCTGCTTCCCATATACACAATGTTCACAAAAATCGAAATCCAGAGAGAAATTAGACATACCTTCTACCATACCATTTCTATGCAGTATCTGAAGGCCCTTCTCTCCAATATGTCCAAGCCTTTGATGCCATAGCATGGTCTTTTCTCCAGACACAGCTAGGCTTTCCGTCCCACTTTCAGGGACCACAGAACTATTACATCCATCAATAACAGTGCTACCTTGTAGCTTGTACAGAGTTCCAGTCCGAACTCCCCGCATTAATACCAGTGCTCCCCGAACCATCTTGCAGGCATCTTTCTCGAACACTGTTTTTACACTTGCATCATCCATCTTGCTTACAGAAATCAGATTTCTGGCCAATGCAGGAATATGCAGAACACCAGGAAGTGTTCTAATCCTTCCACCTTGCAGCTTCAGCTTGACCTTTCCACGTCCAATGATTCTGGCCTTCCTATCATCCCCCAGGAAGACATCACCACCATCATATTTCTCATACTCGCAGAACCACTCCCTATGGGGAGTGAAGTGAAAGGATGCACCTGAGTCAATCAACCATGACTCATGATCTACATGTGTGTTTGAAGAAGAAGCCAAATACACATCCCCACCTTCATCCGAGGTGGTTTTTTCCTCTGCAGAAGGAGCATCATCAGATCCCTTTCCTTTCTCAGGAGCTTTAGATCTACAGTCCTTTTTGTAGTGCCCTTCCTTTTCGCATTTCCAGCACACCTTTACAAACTTTCCAGGAGATTTAGATCTCCCTCTAGATTTAGATCTCCCACTCGAAACCTTATTCTTGTTTCTATTTTGGGACCTTCCTCGTACAGATAAGGCATCTCCATTTTGACCCTCCATATTTCTTCGTCTCATTTCCTCCAACAGCAAGGCTGAGACAATGTCATCAAAATTCAAGGTAGTTGTATTTCTACCTATTGCAATAACCAGACTGTCCCATGAGTCTGGTAGAGAACACAACAAACTGATGCACTTATCTTCATCTAAGATTTTAATATCAATAGATGAAAGCTGACTTACCACAATATTGAAGGCGTTCATATGCTCTGTCACCGAGTCTCCATCCTTCATCCTTAGGTTATACAGCTTTTTCCGCAGGAACAAATTATTCACCAGAGACTTAGATTGGTACAAAGTCCCAAGTTTTTCCCACAAATTCTTCGTCGTAGCTTCCCCAGATACATTCAAAAATACTAAATCTGAGACACACAACCATATTGTGCTCTTAGCCTTTCGATCCAGTTTCTTCCAGTCTTCATCTGAAATTGTCATTGGTTTAGTGCCTGGATCTACCGCGATCCACTGATATTTATCCACTAGCAGATCCTCCATCTTGAGCTTCCATAACTCAAAGCTTTGACCATTAAATTTCTCGATCTCTATCTTCCCACTGCTCGCCATCTTCTTTCACCGTAAGAATCGATCCCGCAGATCTCCCACTGAACAGGGTCTACCTCTGGCCCGAGGAAAAAACACTTAGCAGTAAAGGCATTCCCTTGAAGCCAAAATAGCTCTGATACCAAATGTAGGTTTTAACCCTGAACAGAAATTATCTACACACGAATCTTATAACAGAAAATAAACAATAGCGAGAGCATAAAACATAAAACAAATAAACACAAAGATTTTCCCCTGGATCCCAAATCGGGACGACCAGCTTGATTTTTCATTATATTCTTTTAGTGTTACAACACATCCATATACATGCTAAAGATACACAAACCCCAATCCATTAACCTTGGATTAGAACATAACCATAGTTCCCTTGACCGGATCTACAAAATACCAGGGGTCGAAAACCATCGTACCCCAAAAAACCATGTGCAAACTCATGCACAAAACATGGGTGGGTCTGCCTATGAGTGGGACCACACAGGGGGGGCTGTGGCCAACGCAACATATAGCGCATGGGGCTAGTCGTGGAAACAATATAACACACACCCAACAAAAACCTTAAAGGAAGAAAGGTGAAGCCCCCATCTGTGCAAGCATTTCTGATTGTGAGGCTCCCATCCATTTGCACACCTGACCTCCACACTGCTAAGCCTTGACACCATCTCAACCTCACCATCTTCACATCATTCCACAAGCAGCGTCAAGTTCTTTGAATCTTAAGGCAAGGGTGAGGGACAGAATGCTTAGAGAAGGCAGTGTTGACAGTGGTGAGGAAAGTCAAAGGCCTAGAGAACAGCAGAGGAAGGGTGGGAAAGAAAATAGGTTTGAGCCTATAAACACTAAAGAATTGATAGCCTCTCCTACTATAGTTTCATGTTTCCAAGAAGTAGGATGCTATGAGTTCTATGAGAAAGTGCAGAAAGTCCAAAGTCACCCTTAATTGACCAAACATTTTTTCCTTAACCTACATGACCACCATGTACATCGAGCTGGAGTGAATTTTGAGCTGACTACCAATGCAATCTCTATGGCCACTGAAATACCTTGCATATGGGACAAATGGTTCAAACAAGTGTATCTAGACCTAAGCCATTATCAGCCCTTCTTAAAACCAAGTTGCCAGGCTGATTGCAAGACCATTTTCCTCTTTTCTCATTTTTTGGATAGATATGCTCCTTTGATGAAGATCATTATGAAATACTTCACTTGTGAGGGTATGTTTTCTAGGATCTATTCCTACCACATAAGACTACTCATGCATTTTTCCAAGCCCAAACTACTCCATTTGCCCTACTACCTTTGTAAAATTATTGATAAAATGTCATCCATTGTGAAAAAAAGGCCTCCCTCCCAAAAAATTTCAAGTCTTTTCCACCATTCTCTCACCAAAATGATTGTCTTACACCAATTGGAGCAATAAGTCATTGCATGGGAATTTTTCATCGCCCATGGTGTTTTCACAAACCCACAGCCTCTTCCTCTACAAAGTTTACTAGAATCATCTCAACTTCCTCCTCCCACACCTCCATCACCCTCCACTAACCATGATTCATCCTCTTCACATGAATCCTCTCCCCAAAACTACCTCCCTCTTTCACCTTCCCCTAAAGCCTCAGAACATGAAGAAAGGAGTGACAAGGAGGAACATGACAGTCAAAAAGAAAATGACAGTCAAGGAGAAGAAATAAGTGATGAAGAGGAGGAAAATGAGAGTGAAGAAAGTGAAAATGATAGAGAAGATACCAAATAAAGTGAAGAGGAGGCAGATGAAAGCAGTAAAGAAGACAATGACAAAAGCTGTGGGCTAAATGATGAAGAAGGTAACAAAGAAAGTGATGACAAAGAGGAAGAAAAAAGTGACCAAGATAAATATGGCAATCAAGAAGAAAGTGATGATTTAGATGAACATGGCAGTCATGAAGAAAGTGATGAGTTAGATGAACATGGAAATCATAAAGAAAGTGATGAGGAAGAAGACCAAGAAGAAATTGTTAATGAAGAAGAAAGTAGTGACAAAGGAAGTGAAACAAAAAGTGAAGAAGAAGGCAGAGACAGTGTGATAAATGAAGATGATGAGCCCAAGTACAGATTCATATTTATAAGAGGTAGAGTTTCAAGGTAAAGAAGAAACAGTGAGCCTAATAACAGTGATAAAAGGAGCAGTGACAAAGATGAAGATAGAAGTCAAGAAAGTGAAAATCAAAGTAAAGGAGAGACTAATGAAAGTGCCTCTAACAGTGACCCCACAGAAAATGTTAGCAGTCAAGAAGAGGCAGAGTTTGAAAGTGAATACAGTGGGAAAATCATTGTGGGTATAGACAGACATAATGAGACAGAAAATTATAGCCATGGTGAAGAAGAAGATCATGACAGTGCTCATGAACAAATTCTAAGGGCAAAGACAGTAGGCATAACAAAGATGAAGAAAACAGTGAAGATGCCTCTGACAGTGACCCCACAGAAAATACAAGTAATAATACAGAGAATGAATATGCAAAGACAGAGGAAAAATTTGAAAATGAGGATAGTGGGCCAAATCATGAAGAAGAGGACAATCATGAAGATACAAATATAAAAAGCAATGATGAAGACACCTCTAATGTTGCAAATATAAAGGATGAAAATCATGAAGATCTTGACAGTGATACTAGCATGAGAGAAAATGAAAATGCCTCTCAAAAAGACAGTCAAGTGCAAAGTGAGGAAGACACACATACATAAATCATCAATGAGAAGAAAAACATCCCTAAGGTCACCAATGATCAAGGTATTCAAGTGAAACATGTTAAAACTTGTACTCTCACTTACCAAAGAGGATCAAGGGAAGTGTTTGCTACCTCTAAGAGGCAAGGGACCTTGCCATCTACTTCAGCTCAACCATTGGATAAAGGTAAGCAAAAGGTGAGAGAAGAAGAGGAAGATCATGAAAAATAAAGAGAGTTTGAACTCATTCACATAGAGAGTGATGATGAGAATGAAACAAGAATTTCAAACTCCCTCCTCCAAGATAGGAATGCACAAATCAAGGACTTGGAGGCTGAATTAGAAAGATAAAAGGATGTCATTCACTTTTATCAGATGCAAAAGAAGCAAGTGAGTGCCCAACAATCCATCCATGAAACAAGAACACTCAGGTACCAGAAAGAGGCTCAAAGGGCATAGGTGAAGTTGGTAGAATTCATGGGCACTTATGAGGATTGTAGTGATGAGGAGGGTCAAACTAGAAGGAGACCTAGAACTCTGGGTCTTAGGAAAACATTGGCAAAGTAGAGAGAAGAAGAATCAACCCAAGCGGAACAACTTACTCTCCAAGAACTCCTTGCACTAGAAACTAAACATGATAGGGAATCATGGCTTGAGAGGGCTAACATAAACCTTGAAACCAAGCTGGAGAAGGCCAATCGAGACTTGGATCTACAAAGAAGGATGGCTAAGCATTATTCTCAAAGAGAACAGTTTGCAAGGCAAGAACTCAAAAGGGCCAAAATTGAGATCCAAGCACTAAAGGAGGAAAAGGACCAAGCTAGCCTTGGTATTTTGGCTCAAGCTTCACTACACATATCCTAGGATGCATGAGACACCTATCTACCAAAATTGGGAGAAATTGAACAAGTTTTTGTTTTTTGAAAATTTTGAGGCTAGGAGCGCAGCACACCTGGTGCTACGCTCTTTTTCCGGGCATATTCAAGAGACAAGCCTTGAATTTTTGGATTCCTCATGATGATATGAGCATGTTCACCAATTTTCATCTCAATTGGAGTTGTTTTGGTCCCCCAAAAGGGTCATAAACACTCATTTTTTCACAATTCTACTCACTTTTCAGGACATGTGCTGCGCTCCTACTAGTCTTGGAATTTTCAATTTTTGGACAGGTTGTAGAGGCTAGATCAGAAAAAAAAGGATAGATATGGAAAGTATACTTCAAGGGCTTTCCAACAAGCCATCATGGAGCCTTATCCAACAAAGAGAAGGCCTTCAAAACATGGATGTAAGAAGACCCATTTTTTATGTTCCTGTGCTACGCTCCTGGCATGCAAATTAAAATTTGACACAAAGTGCTATGCTCCAGTGGTTGACAAGTCAGAATGTGCTTTTTTCAAGTGTTTGTAGGATTTTCAGAGCCTAAAGGTCAATTTAATTTCTAAAAATGTCTCGAAAGATATTTATTTTAGATATTTTTGTGCCCTGGGCCTTGCAAGGCCTCAAGGACAATATAGATACTTTTGTTTAGCTAATAGACTTCTAGATTCTCTATTAGGATTTCCTCCTCCTTGCTTGTTATATAAGGCATGAGGATTCATTTTAATATTGGGATTTTGATGTGTTTACTAACAATACATGGTTTTTAGAAGTTGAAGAACAATCTAGTGTTGTGGAGCTTGTGGATGATTTGCCTTGGTTGATAATGATGAAGACTTTCTTGCAGGATTCCCGAGTTTAGTTAATGGTGAAGTATCTCTTATTTGTTCATTTTTTTCTTGTTTTTCATATGTCCATATTTATATATTGTAATAGCTCAGAAGAGTATAGGATGAGAAATTTTGTGTGAGGCACCTCAGTCCTCCTATTTTCTATTGTCTTCATGTTTTCTTCTACGGGTTAGTTTAAGGAATTCTCAGTTTCTCCTTAGGCCCACCTAAGCTTTTCTATTTCATTATTGGATTAATATGCTAGTTAAAAAACATGATTCATGGTAAGCCCTGCTTGTTTTATGCTATCTAAACTCTGTCTTGAAATCTCTCTTTGATGTATTGATTGATTAGGTTAAGCCAAAGAGGTCTTGTTTCGATCTTGCCCTTTGTATATGCTTATCATTTTGCCTCATAGTTATTTATAGTTTAATGAATGATGTTTAGGCATTCCCTCTTCATTTATTGATGCTATTTGTCTCTTATATGTTTTCAAATCTTGAAAGTAGAATCATTGAAGTTAGATAAGTTTTCTTACTTCATTTGTTCCACTAGATTGTATATCTTGAATGTGTATTTGTTTAAAAGTATTGTCATTGAGTAAATGGTGTGACCTATCTCATGGCTAGTATCTTTTGCTTATCAGTATTTAAGATCTCTCTGTTCATAGGTATTTGACAAAGGATTCTTAACTATTATTTTCCCTACCTTGGTTCCCAAACTTAATGTCTATTTCACCTCACACATAAACTTTAAAGATCCATTAACTACACTAGATTTGTCCTGAGATGTACCTCGATTCATTATTGAGATATCAATGACTTCATAGACTCCATAGCCCTATTGATTTGATAACCTCTCACTCCACCTATCCTAGTTGACCATCTTACCCCAACCAAAAAAAACAAAAAACCTACACTTAACAACTAGCCTAAAATCAAACAGTAAAAGCGAACAAGCTCATATCCTTCACACATAATAGAGAAAGCCCTCTCTGAGTCCAGGAAGGCTAGGTTCAAGGACTCCAAAGACTGGTCTGATGTTACCCTGTGCATTTGGTCTACCAATCTGCTAAACCATGGGACACTAACACAGGTTTTGCAGATATTTAGGACATGATGAGCATAATTGACAGACTTTTGATCTAATGATAGACCGAGGAATCCTATATAGAGTATTGTCGGATCCTTCCTCACCAAGATCCCCCTCAGGCATAGGTGGCTCCCCAGCTAGGGGCAGGGGAGGGGGCCGAGGTGGAAGCACAGGTAGGGGAAGAGGACAACTGATCTGTTATAACTACGAAGAGGTAGGCCACTTTTCAAGGGACTGCACGAACCCAGCAAGGCAATCCTGTAGATATTGTAGATAGCTGGACCATGTCATCAAAGACTGCCCGATTCTGATAGCCAAGATGCAGGAAAAGCAGTAGACACCTACACAGAATGTACAAAGGGTTAAGGCGGAACCTCGAGATGAAGGACCAAGCGTTAATGTTATAACACGCAATGACATGGCCACCAGAGAAGCTGTGGAGAAATATGAGGTGAAGCCTCTTATCCGTAAAGCAACCATTAAACAAGAAGGTTTGGACTTATAAAAGGAAAAGGAAACCTTTGTCACAGCTCGCCAAGACTTTTCTAAGGCTGTGGCATCTAATCCTCAAGCCCCCGTGAACCTCAAAGCAAAGATGAAGTCAAACCATTCCTGCAGCCATGTATGAAGCTGTTGCACAACCAAAAGGCCATAGAAAACCTCCAAGTTTTGATAGACAGATACGCAGAAATAACAACCCTAGCCATGGAAGTTAAGGATGTGCATAAAATATATAAGTATAAGAGACGCACTGATAGGGAGATGCGGTTAGCCTCGCAGATTGGTGATTATGAGATGGATCAGATTATTCTAGACCTAAGCTCAGATGCGAACATACTACCTATGAAAAATTGGCAGCAAATGGGAGAACCTAAGTTGGAATGGTCCACTATCCAGTTGCGCATGGCTAATAATTAGAATATCATACCATTGGGGAGATTATCAAAGATCGTGGTAGATATCACAAGAGTTATGGTTCGGGCTGACTTCAAAATCATTCAGTTTATAGAAGATGCGGATCCCTATCCTACACCCCTAGGATTAGACTAGGCCATAGATATAGGTGGTATTATCAATTTGAAGAAGAGAAGCATGGTGTTTGAAAGTGAAGGAACATGGGTGGTAGTACCACTAGACCCCACGGAAGGAGAAAGGTATACAGAGCCAATACATGAGGAAGAGGAGGTGGATCACATCTATAAGTTAACTGTGAGGGACAAATACTGGATCAATCCTACGGTCGATGGTGTGCTTTTCTGGGAAAAGGATAACGAATTCTTTTCTAACTCCAACGAATAAATGGAAAATCAGAAAAATCGGTTACATCATGTCTCTGCGTTGTGTTGCCTACGAATTACAAGGGACTTCCAATGCATATCCTCAGAGGTAAGAGAATCGTCCTACTTTGATGGTTCTAGTAGTATAAAGGAGTTTTTTCGAACATTTGAAGCTGAGGTTCCAAGAGAATGAAGGCTATGGGCCCTTAATCTAGCCATGCACGCAACACCTGCAACGTGGTGAGACATGCATAAGGGGGCATTCCAGGATTGGGAGGAATGTCAGGATATGATGATCCTACAATTTAAGCCTCTGGATGACGTGCACATCAAGATTTTTCTTGGCCCAAGGGATCCACGCGAACATTTGTTCCCTTGGATGGAGAAATGGTGGGATTTCACAACAGAAGAATGGGTTCACTTGTTTATTCATGCCTTGGGACCAATCCCCACTTCATGGTACTTAGATGAGGAGCTACATCAGTGCACCTTCCATTGGGAAACCTTAAAGGATGAATTCGTGGGGACATTTAGATTAACAAGAGGAACGGAGGCGCTTGATGAAGCTCTACAAGATATAGATACCTTTGTATTCGGTGAATCCAGATCTTACGTAGCCTTTGGGGAACCAACATGGGAAAAAAATATGCAGGATATTACCAACTGCCGAAATATAACCATAGAAGAGTGCGAGGAGTATCTGCGCAATGTCTCTATCCCAAAGTCGGAGGGAAAGAGCATGGTTGTGGGACCCCCACTACAAACTATGGACGTTACATAGCCTCTAAAGCTGCGAGAAGTCAACATTGGCACAGAAGAACAACCCAAGCTGGCTAAAATTGGGGATTATTGAGATGATGATACAGTAGGAAAATTTGCCGAATTGCTCACAAAATATTAGGACTTATTCCCAGCGAAGTTTTCAGAGCTTAAGGGGATCATAGGGGACCTAGGGGTCATGCGCATCACACTAAAACCATATGCGCGCCCTGTCAAGCAGCGGCCTTATCAACTGAATCCTAAGTATAAGCAAAAGTTTAAGGAAGAGATCGATAAAATTATTGCCATAGGTATCATCGAACCAGTCGAACAGTTAGACTGGGTAAGCCTAATGGTGGTTCAGGAAAAAAGATGAAGGGAGAGATATGAATCTGTGTGGATTTGCACAAATTAAATGATGCTTGTGTGCATGACCCCTTTCCTATGCCATTCTCAGACAAAATCCTTGATATCGTAGGAGGGCAGGAAGTGTACTCATTCATGGATGGGTTCTCAAGGTACCATCAGATCAGAATTACACCTGAAGATCCCATCAAGACTACGTTTGCCACTGAGTGGGGATCCTTCCAGTATACAGTGATGCTGTTTGGACTCAAGAATTCCCTCGCTATCTTTTCACGAGTAGTAGTCACAATATTCAAAGAGTTCATCCACAAATTTCTGGAAGTTTACTTTGATGATTGGGCTGTCTTTGGCTTAGTAAAGAAGCACGTTTTGAACCTACACATGATGTTGGATTCCTGTCAAAAGCACTAAATTTCCCTAAATATCAAGAAGTGTATCTTCTGCGTATCCTTCGAAATCTTGCTCAAACACATAGTGTGCCGACAGGGACTGATGGTTGACCCTGCAAAAGTTGCAGTTATCATAAATTTAGCAGTATCTACAACTGAAAAGTTTATTCAGGGGTACGCGCTGATCAAAGTGCCTATGGAAAACCTAATTAAGAAGGATGTTTCATTTTTTTGGGATGACGAGTGTCAAAAGAGGTTTGAGATACTCAAGGAAAATATGGTGTCTGCACCTATCCTCATTTTTCCTGATTGGACGAAGGTGTTCCATGTTCACGTCAACGCATCTGGAATCACCCTAGGAGCGGTCCTTACGTAGCCTAGGGACGTAGACATTGATCATCCAGTTGCATTTGCTAGTAGGAAACTCTCTGGTGCAGAGCGCAACTACTCTACCACGGAACAAGAGGACTTGACGATGGTCTATACATTACAGAAGTATCGACACTACCTATTAGGAGGACACTTCAAAATGTTTACAAATCATTTGGCTTTGAAGTACCTAGTGAATAAACCTATGTTTGGGGGGGGAATCTACCAATGGCTACTGTTTTTCCAGGAATACGACTTTGAGACTAGCGAGGAACCAACCAACCTGGAAGAAGGATTGCCTGATGCACAACTGTTTTCTATTAAGGTATTTGATGCCCACTTCGCTGACGTCATTCAGTTCCTGACTACAGGCATGGCACCTGTGGAGTATTCGATGCAACAAAAGAAAGAGTTGGTAACCCGCACTATGGATTTTACCATCATCGCAGGTCACCTCTATAAAATGGGAGCCAATGAAGTGTTGCGAAGGTATGTTTTGGAACATGAATGGCATGCTATATTGGCAGAAGCCCATGATGGGGTAGCAAGAGGTCACTACGCAGGAAAAGAAACGACGCGGAAGATCTTAAGAGCTAGATTATGGTGGCCTACCCTACATAGTGACTCTCATGACTATTATAAGGCTTGTGATACATGCCAATGCACCGGAAGGTCGTCCTGCAGGGATGAAATTCCCCTTCAACCGCAAATGGCACTACAAGCATTCAAAAAATGGGCCATCAATTTTTTAGGACTTATCAACCCACCCAGAAAGAAGACAGGTGTGCACTACATTATAACTACTACTGATTATGTAACTAGGTGGGCCAAGGCACAAGCGGTAAAGGATTGCATTATAGATACTGATGCGCACTTCATCTTTGAGCAAATTCTAACCCAATTTGGATGTCTGAAAATCTTGATGAGTGATAGAGGTATGCACTTTGTCAATGAAAAAATATAGGCCTTGATGGAAGAATTTTGGATCCATCATGTGAAAGCACTCCATATCATCCCCAGGAAAATGGAGCAGTCAAAGCTTTTAATAAAGTTTTGGAGCATGCATAAACAAAGTTCTGTAACGTCGACCTCAACAAATAGGACATGTGCATCCCATCTGTTCTGTGGGCCTACCGAACAACCTGTAAGAAGTTGATAGGAAAAACACCGTTTCGAATGGTTTATGGCAAGGAGGCCATTATGCCCATGGAATTTATTGTTCCTACCCTCCGCATCGTAGCCTTTACGAATATGGTGGAGCCTGATATCATGAAAGAGTAGTTAGCGCAGCTTGTGGCTTTGGAGGAAGATTGCTTCATTGCTAATTTCCTTCAAAAGGTTCAGAAGGCTCGGGATAAGGCATGGCATGATCGACATATTCAAAAAAATTCCTTTGCGGAGGGTGACTTAGTGCTACTTTATGATAGACAGTTTGCGAAGCACCTGAGGAAGTTCCGACAGCACTGGCTCGAGCCCTGTGTAGTTAAATAAATCACGGATGGTGGAGCTGTTCGATTAGCCACCCTGCGTGGCGATATGCCTCTTGGCTATGTGAATGGTAGTAAGCTCAAACCGTATCAAATCAAATGACTATATGGTCAGAGTCATTGTTTAAAATGGGCTACGCTCACCAAGGAAGGTACAAATAGAAGGTACCATGATATGCAGGGGGTACGGTTGCCAAAGTCAATGACCGGAAGGATGCGAGGGAGGCACAGGAGATTTTTCAGAGCACAGAAGGCATGATGGAAGTGCAAAGGTGCACTAGAGATCTGCTGGGAGCACAGGGCTGCAATGGGCGCACAGGAGGTGCGAAGACTAGCCGTTGGAATAGTAAAATCGAGTAAAAAGAAAAAAGTTATCGTTGATAGGAGCGGGCGGCCGACATTTAATAAGGCGATTTCTTGAGTTTTTTTATCGTTTACTTGATGGTAAGTTCCAAGTGAAGTTTACCCAATCGTTGGTCGATCACAAAAGCTATAAAAGGAGCAAGATATATTAGACAAGGGTTTTGTATCGCTTGAATAGCTTGTACTTGGCGTGTTTGTCCTTGACGACTTTGTGTTATAAGAATTTCTGTGCCTATAGTGTCCCTTTCATGTCTAAGCAACCTACTCCCTCTAACAATAGCCACTCATGGTTGGGATTCATTTTTCATGCCAGAATGACGATCACTAATCCCGCAGAACCCTCGACACCAGTGACCTCAGTGGGACAAGAAACCGAGGAAGCGGTGGAGATTGAGTCCGAGGCCAAAGAGGTCCTCTCCACGCCGAGCCCAACCACGAGGAAAGAAAAGAAAAAAGCCCAAGGATCAGGTAAACCCATGAAATTTTTTGAGGTGAAGCCTCGTACTTCCCCAAGGAATGTAAAATCCCCACAAGCGACACCCCAGGCACGCTCTGCTCAAGAAGAGGCCCAGACCACCGAACCGATCAACTAGTTACCTCCCTTCGTTCGGTTGCGCAGGCCCTCGATGCACACACCAAAGAACCTTGACGGCCTGATCACCTACCTGCAGATGCCACTGACCATAGGAGAGGTCTCTGTCATTGGAGAACCTTTTGGAAGGCTCCATGAGATAAAATTTGACGATCACGACTTGGCCAATTTGGAGGCCTTCCCTGAGTTGGCACCTGAGTTATACCTTGACACAGTTTAGGAAGACGATGGGATCAAGATTATCACCAAGCACTAGGTTCGTGGATTAGCTGGGTCCAGACTCCTAAACCTGCTAAGGATGCCGCACTTTGGCCACTACAACATCATGGGCCGTCTGGCACGTCAGTTTCTCGCCCTGATTCATGAGGGTTGTCTATGGATCTAGGATCGGATCCCCATTGATGTTGCGCTCATCCATCAAGTTACTGGTCTTCCCATGAGTGGACCACACCCTCTGGAGAACGTTGGAAAGAAGTATGAGGGGGAGACTGCTGAATACGTGTGCAAAACCTACCATGTGGAGCGCAATACTCGAGGCTTCATCATGAAATCTATCAGTGACCAAGGTATGCAGTTAGGTACCGTGTTGTTGGCCTGCAAGATAATGCGAAAATTCCAGGTCGCAATCGTCCCTGCATATGTAATTTAGTTAGTAGGCCAATGCAGGAAAATGGTCTGCTTTAACTGGGCCCAATACTTGCGCAATTAATTTTTGGCTAACGTCCGAGAATCCCAGGAGCAGGGATGAGCCTTTTTTATTCCTGGTTGTTGTTTCTCATCACGTTGGTCACCTGGGAAGCCCCTGAGGAATCAGTCCTCCATGAGCTCACCCAAGACATGTGCAAGGGGGCTCGTTATGTGAACTTGTTGGACTCCAAGGATGCACAACGCATCGAGGAAAACCAAGTCTTCCGGGTCCTCTTCCAGAGTAGCTTGGCAGCATCCATAAATTCCTGACCACACTTATATCTAATATTGTATGACAAGTACAAGAAAATCGCGACATTTCAGATCACCATGCACAGTGTCCAAATCAGAGCACGCAAGGATAAAACCTGGGCCTCACTCCCATATATGGTTGCGGATGAATAAATTGACAATATAATTGCGTTATGGTCCCCTGACTGGAAGCTTGGCTTCACAACAGGCATGATGGGCACCGCAGGCACAAGTGCTACAAAAATCACTTCCCCCACGACCAAAGAAACTAGAGGACTGAGAAAAAGTATGGGGAAGGGTGCCGAAACCACGTCACAGTAAGTTTCATAGCCCGGTAAGCGTACAGGGAAGGGCACAGATGCAGCAACACAAAAGGGTTCATGGATCGTAAAATGGCACCGACGAGAAGGACACAGGCGTGCAGACGCGTATTCCCTCACCACTACACCTAGGCATGTATGATTGGGAGCCGCAAAACCCCCCCCCCCCACGAAGCGAACAAGTGAACTTGTCAAAGGGCCATGAAAGAAGCAACACTCTCAGTGCACCAAACGTGATGAGATGGTTACCTTGACCAAAGGGAACCTTGAGAAAATTGTTGACGCAGTCACCTTGGCCACAGAAGATAGATGGCTGGCCTTAGAAGAGCAGTAGAAAGTTTTGATCAACACTCTTCAGGCCAAGCTCCATTCTTTGCAGCTGAAGATAGACACACTGCAGACCAGTGTTATTCAGGTACGAATGCCCTCGACAACCAGCAGTGCAGCACTAGTTACAGCAGAAATCCGCCTATGTTCCTTACTCGGCACAACCCTTGCAATAAGTCCACTCAACCTGGGAATGCAAGTCTAGGCCAGTGCAGAAGTGCAGCTGGATTTAGCTAGGCTTCCACATGAGGCATTGCAGGTTCTCCACGCGTCTTTGTTTTAGGAAATTCACCATCGGGACCATCAAGTGCACCAACATCTCAGTGTAGCTGAGCATACAATCGTGGAAAAGAACACTAAAATGTCTCAGGCCCAGGCTGCTTGCACCCTCACCACTACGCAGAAAACAGAGCTAGAACACTTAATTAGCAGACTCTGCATGGATGTCACAGAAGAGATCCCATCCACCGTAACCCCCCAGGCCAAAATTGAAGGGTTGGTCGCAGCCTTGAAGGCCTCTAAGATGGAGATTCAGGTGGTAAAAACACAGATGGAATAGTAGATCACATATTTTCAGGCTAAGTTGTAGCTAGAGACACTACCAGAGGTACGGGGCCAGCGAGCTACGCTTGTTACCACAGCTACTAATGTGATTACTGGACAGATTTCCTAGGGTGCCCAATTGCTGGATATAGCCATGCAATTATGGACTAAAGTACAACGTGACCCGATCCTATGAGAAATTACCAGGACCTATGGCAGAAGGAAGAAGCATTCGAGAAGATCGAATCCACGATGCCTACTCTGGTTCCTGCTCAACAATTAGCACGACTGTGGACTATCCATGCCCTTCGGGATGATATCGACGAACTCCACCAGAAGAAAAAGACTCTCAGTGACTGTCTTAAGCCATGGGCTGATGAAGCCCTCAAGCTCTCACAGGATATTGATGTTGTTGTGAAACAACTGAACTAAACTCTGGAGAGTGTCACTGCCGCAACATAAGGCCCAACTTCACAGAAACTAGTAGATATTTCTCATAATGCTACTGCTCAAAGTGAAGGAGTGATGCCCCCACTGGTCGAGGTGGTAAAACTACTACAGGCACAGGTGGAGACCCCACTCCCGAGTCACAAGATTTTGTTGGGGGAATGTTGGAACAGGGTCCCCTAAAAGCTATGAATTTTGTATATTTTTGTATAATTTCTATACTATTTAGTCCAGTGCAAGGGTTTTGGGGTGGGTCAAAGCCCCGAATGCAATGTAATGGGTCAAGGGTAGACCAAGAGTCCAAAAACCATGGTTTGCGAACCACTGGAAGCATAGGCTAAGTTGATATAAATAGATGAAGCTTTTTTTAGACTTAAAGTAGGAAAGAATCAAGGATTGATGCTAAGCACAAATTGTTAGATCTGTTGTCGGGTTGTTTGGGTAAGGAATCCTACTGGCTATGTGCGCAGGCGGTATTTTGGGATTGTAAGTGGATTTTGATATTAATATATATACGAAGTACTGGTGGACATCTGATGTTATCTGGATTTGTTTGGTTATGATTGATGCAAACCTAGGCTATATGATTAAGTTGCGAAAGTATCTGTTTAATTACTACAAACTGTGAAAGTATCTATGTTTCTGGTATATGTATCTACTATATGTTAATTGTTGCAATTATAGTGTTGTGTGTTGCTAATTGGTATTATGCACGTGGATGTGAAGGTATTTACTAGATCTGTGCATGAGAATAGATCTGTTATACTGTGGATTATATTGTCAATAAACCTGCGAATAGAAATGTTAGTGTGAACTTGATAGGCTGGGAACGCAGACCTTCTTGACTTACCTACTCTCTCTTAGGGTGCGGAAACCTGGCTCCAGCACCCTCCCATACTGCTTCATGTGAGACTTTGGCCTGCACAAGTAGGTCACTGCCGAAAGGGACAGTAGTATAGGGGTTTGTTGGCAAACTTTAACCTCTGAACTTGGGTCAAGACCCCTTGAGCCAACAATTCTCTTTAAGGAATTTTATTTAACATCACCAAAGAAAATATCTTGGATCAAGTTGGTGTTGGGTCAAAATTGTGAATTACGGATAAATCACGCTTCCCTAGATAGGTGCTAGTGTATAACAATAGGTGAAAGGCTATACGACTATTTTTCCTAACTCAGAATAAACACACAGAGAGGATTTGAGGCTTACGTGGCTTGTCTCTTCCAAATGGCTCCTTCTGTCGCTCCTGTTGCAGTTTCAAATTAAAGTGGGTTTTGCGAAATGCTTCCTGCAAGAAAGAAGACTGAAACAATAGAAGATGTAATAATATAGATGTCTATTCAAGTTATTTAGCTAAATCAGTAAAGCATAAACCATATACATCAACCAAGATCTTACAATATGGAAAATCAAAGCCAAAACAGATGCATATAGGGAAAAATAAGTAGTACTCTTTATTGATGATAGAAGGAGAGGTTACAACCAAATGACTAATTTGAAGTGACCCTTCAAGCAACGTCCCCAAGCCTCATCACAATATAAATCTCTCTCGAGCAGCTATACAAATATAGCTCCCAATTGGAAATTCTCCAGCATTTCTCTACTCAAATTCTTCCTTTCCAAGCACTTAGATCTGTGCTCAATTTATAGATGAACTGTAGGCTGTTTTGAAATAAATTACTTTCCAATAATAGGCAAGACATGCTTCTAGTCATGTAGATGTCAAATGGACACTTGGATCCAAAGCTTGACACATGTTAACTCTTCTAGAAAGCACTGTCCAAGTGGAGATTCCAGAACAATGAGAATTTCGCTCCTAATGTGACCAACGCACCTGTGAATGTCGGGAAGTGCTTTGCAGAGCAGCCTTGCATGGGGCTACCTGCATATGCAATGCACTTAGGCCCCTTAGATCCTGCGTTGGTGAGCTCTCATATGATATATATTAAGCTTCAAACCTTGGAAACCTTTGCTTGATGAAAGTCTCGCTTCATTTGTTCTTGTTTCTTGTCTTAGGCCATGTAGCAACTGAAATGATAGGGAATGATATACCCTTGATCATTGGTCCTGGAGATGATGCCCAGTTAACCAGGTCATTGGGAATGGTGCCAAAATTTACCTATAACAATTGGCATCATAACAGTCTTTTTTTATGTGAATTATGAGTGTGGACTATTACCAGGGGCCAGCTCAAAAAGGGTAAAGGTAAACTCAAATCTTTTAACCCCAATATTAGACGTGTAACATGAAGAAATAAAATGGAGGATAATGACATGCGTGCAGAGCATGAATAGGATTTCCATAAATCCTTCTACCAGATGGAATATCTGGTAGAGAAGTTGTTTTCGTATTATGAAAGGAGAATGGAAAAAGAGGGCAAGAAAGAAGGATCTCTAGTAGAAGATAATGCATCGGTACATCGAGTATGTGGAGGAGAACCTCTTGAATATACATCTTCAAGTTCAATCTCTTCCTCTTCCCCTCATTCCTCTCATTCTCATCATTCACATAGTCATCAGAAAAATTCTTCTAAAAATAATTTTTAAAGTTAATCGAAGAGGAAAAAATAAATATTTAGTTGGCATATCTTTGACTGGGAGGCACAACACTTGTATGGTTGGAGAGAAAGCTTCATAACTGTAGTCAACATAATGGTAAACTCCTTTCTTCATGGTCTAA
This sequence comes from Pinus albicaulis, assembly GCA_034641835.2. Taxonomy (NCBI): domain Eukaryota; kingdom Viridiplantae; phylum Streptophyta; class Pinopsida; order Pinales; family Pinaceae; genus Pinus; species Pinus albicaulis. Next base: position 273,139,297 of record CM076575.1, on the reverse strand, counting down.
TTTTGTTTCTGCAGTAAGAGAGAAATTTTATCGTTTGGGTTACTGGAAAAACTCCATGATGGATTATAGAAACCTAAGACATGGAAAAGGTTAGAATGTTCAAATTTTTACATAGGATTTTAGGAAGTAAGCATTCACATTGAATATTCCTTTAGACGCACCAAAAACTTTGTTGAAATATATTAGAGCTTTACGCAATTATCTATGTCATTCATTGTTGTTGTTTGATCCCACTAGTCTAGATGAATCTAGTGTGAAATACATTCATCTTGAAAGTAGGGGAAAGCGTGGAAAAGAAGATCACCCAAAGAAACCTTCATCCGAGTGTCAAAAAAAAAAAAATGAAAGAAAGAAAGGCATGACGAGGAGCATTGTTGGAAGCTACATCCATAAATGAATCCTAAGAAGTTTGGTGGAAAAGGGTAACAGAAGACAGTTGCTACAATGCAACAAGACCTTGGTTTTGATTCCATTGATGAGAAGCAGATCACAATCATTGGGGTATAAGGTAAAGGTTCCTTCCATGCTACTTCAAGTTTTGAAATTAAATCTCATGTTGATGAAATAAAATAATTGGATACAATTTCATATAAGAGTTGTATCTAAGAACACTAAAATAGATACAATATTTGATCCAAGTTCGAAAGCTAGTTTGATATTGGAATCAATTGTCAATAATTTTGTTTTGGAAAGAAGACCTCATCCAAAACAATATTCTCTTGGTTGGGTGTGCGATAATACAAAACCCAATGTCACCAAGAAATGTAGGTTTAGGTTTGTCATTGCTTCAAAGCTGATAGATGAGGTAGATTTAAATGTTGTCCCACTTGAAATTTGTGGCATATTCTTGGGAAGTACATACTTGTACAACAGGAAATTAGTCTTTTTTAGGCATGAGAACAAGTACCATCTCACCAAAGATGGGGTGGAATATATTGTCAGACTTCATCGCATGAAAGCCAGTTTAACCCTTGTTAGTGCCAGACAGAAGAAGAAACTTATCAACTCCAACAAGAAGTGTATGTTCATGGTTGTGAGGAAAAAATATGTTTAAGCATCTAATTCTTTTGAAGTTTGTAATCCTTCTCACCTGAAATAACTGTTTGATATTGACTCTAACTATGATAATATTTTTTAGGAACACATAAGATTCATCTTCACCAAGATTCCCTTCTGCCAAATGTGGGCATGTAATAGACTTGTTAGACCAAGGAGTCATCAGACCTAACTCATCTCCATGTGTTTCACCAATTGTATTGGTGCCAAAAAAGGATGGCACGTGGAGAATGTGTGTGGATTATTGGGCTCTCACAAGATCAGAATGGAAAATTGATATCCTCTCCCTTGTATAGATGATTTTCTTGATCAATTGAAGAATTTTATTTATTTCACTAAGTTGGATTTGTGTAGTGGTTACCATCATATTATAATTGTACAAAATGGTGTATGGAAAACTTCCTTCAAAAACAAGCAAGGACAATTCGAGTGGTTGGTAATGACATTTGAGCTTTGCAACACCCCAGCTAAATTCATGAGGGTAATGCATAAAGTATTTTTACCATCCTTATATGAGTTTGTGCTTGTATACCTAGATGATATAATTTTCTTTAGAAAAATTGATTCGTAAACTACTATGGATATTCCACTAGATAGTTCGTCACAAAAAATCTAATTATAATTTATTAAAAATTTGGATTTCTACACTATTACAGTTTATTTAAACCTCTAGATCTGTAAATTTAACTGTAATTAGTGCATGCATGTGAATGAAAATTATGAATAAAATATTATAACCACAAAATAATCTCACACACACACACATAAGACACAAATTATGCTTTGGGAAACCCTTTTGGAAGAAAACCCAGCTGAAAGGTAAGGTTGCTTCGCTCTCTTTCTCTGTCTAGAAAATAAAGCTGCAGGTAAAAATAAGTAAGGCTTGTGGCCCATGGGATGCTACAGTGCACAAATAATTCCTATTTTCTCTATATCATATCCCTCTTGGCTATCTTTTCTCATCTATGGAACAAAATTCTCTCGAAAGAATGGAATTCCTCTTCCTCCTGGTTTTAAGACAACCTGATAACCTACTAGTGGTTAAGTTTGACTACATCAACTCTTAACTAGAGTTACAATAGAGACTTTGCTAGATTTTTTTACATATTAAACACATGGCTAGCCCATTTTCCATGAATAATTGGGGTTGACGCGGCATCCTCCCGAATTATAGGTTTGAAAACATGAAGGTCAACTTCTGTGTGGCATAAATTTTGCATACGAACTTTGATTGATGTGATTTTTGCGTCGTTGGAAATATTTTTTCATGTAGAATAGCATGAAAAGGTGCTACAATACAACGGAAAATTTTTACCCCCAAAAATGTTGTTTTATTCCTCAAAAACACTCCTGGAAGGTTTCAGACCTTGTTTCGCCAAATTGGGTCACGCCGGTAAAAATAGTCTTGTGAGTTGATTCCTCCATTTTTTCTACTATGAATGAATCAAGATGGATGAAAAAAAATATAATGATCCAATCAGGATCACACCTCCCCATTTTTGGATTCTTTTGGTCCCCAAAATATCCTACTAAATGAGGTGAGGAAAATTTTCCTCCACCTTCTCTCTAGTGTACAATTTAGCTTTTTCTAGAAATTGTCCCTTCAACCCAATCTTCCAATGGTAATTTTTCCCCTATATTATATTTCTAGACCTATTCTGCAAAATTTTATCTTCTATCAACTCTACCTGAGCATATAGTTCCAAATCCTCCACAGAAGTTAGGAATTGTTCCTCTTTCTAATCTAACATGGAAGGCTCATGGAGTGTCAAATTCTCTACATTCACAATGGAGTAAATGTGAATATTTGGTGGTAAATTGGGCCTATAAGAATTATCACCCACCTTTTCCATACCTCGTAGCCTTTGTTTTCTTACCTGACCCCTACAATATCTTCTTGTTCAACTGTAACCATACTCTATCTCCCACCTTGAATGATTTCTTTATTTTTTGTTGATCATGCCTGGCCTTATACTTCTCATTTGAATTTTGTGGTGTTTCTTGTACCTGTAGAAGGTTCTTCTTGATCTTCTCTATACATTTTCATCCCTTAAAGCATCTCCTGTAAGATCTTCCCTCACACCTCCTTATTTCCCATTTGCAATATCCAAAGGTGAAGGTGGAAAATATCCAAAACAAGTCTCAAATGGGGACTTTACTATAGAAGTGTGGACTTCTCTGTTGTAAGAATGTTTTATATATACCATATTTTCATCCCAGGTCTTTGGATGTTTTTGGTTGTATCCCCTCAAAATTTTCAAGAAAGTCTCGATGACTACTTCAGTCTTCTCATCTGCATGTGGATGGAATGTTGTATATCTCTTCAACTTCATGTCCATATTCTCCCACAATGTAGTCTAGAATGCACCAAGAAATCTTGTATCCCTATTTGAAAATATGCTCCTTAGCATCCAAAAATGAACCCAGACCTTTCCAAAGAACAATTTTGTTGCTTCTTTTACACTAATGGTATTTTTACAGGGCATCAAAATACACATCTTGTTGAACCTGTCAACTACCATGAACAATTAGTCATGTCCCTTCCTGGTTTTCAGTAAACCTCCCACAAATTCCATGCAAATTCCTTCCCAAGGAAGAGTAGGTACATGTAAGGATGATATAGACCTTGTTTCTCGTTATTGGCCTTTTTGGTACAACAAAGCATGCATCCTCTTATGAACCTAGCTACATGCTCTTGCATTTGGGCCAATACACATACCTTTGCAAGTTAGTCATGGTCTTCCCTACACCAACGTTCTCTGCAACCACGGAGGTGTGAGCCTCTCTAATCAACTACAATTTCTTTCCTTTAGGAACACATAGCTTATCTAGCCTATAGAGTAACCCATCCTGGAGATGGTAGTCAATGGTATTATTGCCATCGTGCACATGAATCTGACACTACAGCTGCTGATACACCTCCTTGAAGTCCCCATCCTTTGAATATGCCTTTATGTATGCATCATGGGTGAATGTATCCATGTGCATAAGAGTCCCCAAAGTTGTAATATTCAATGTAGGTGGCCTTGAAATCATGTCATTAAATTTGTTTGTGCTTCCATTCTTATACTTGATCACCAAATGAAACCTTTGTAAAAATTCCATCCACTTGTAATGCCTAGTCTATTGTAGCTTAATCTGGGCCTGCAAGTAGTGTAATGGTCGGTGATCTATGTGGATTATTGTCTCCTTTCCCATCATATAGTGCTTCCACTTCTGCATAACTTGCACCATGACATAGATCTCGTTGTCGTAGGTCGAATAGTTAAGAACTCCCCCATGAAATACTTCAGAATGGTAGCATACATGCCTTCCTCCCTGTATTAAGATAACTCCCATAGTGTACCCACTCACATTTTTCTCCACTTCAAAAGGTCATTTCAAGTTTGGTAATTTCGGAATTGGTGCTTCAATAATATTCTTCTTTAGCTCCACGAAATCCCTCTGATGACATTTTCTCCACTGGAAACTCTTGCCACTTGTTTTTATGGCATGGAGCGATATTGCTATTGCTGAAAATGGGGCTGTGAGTTTCCATTTCATGATGGCCTCCATATTGGAAGCATATATATTCATCTCTCCTCCACTTATTACATACCTCGGATACACCAAAGACTCCTACGTAAACTCGCACATCTTGATATTTTCTAGCAGTTGGTGCTTCTTCAATGTTTCCCACTTCTGTGTCAAATGTGAAATATTCCCCTCCCAGGTAGCACTATATACTAGTATATCATAAAGATAGAAAATTTAAAAAATTGAATCTATAAAAGGGAACAGTACATCATTCATTAATCTCATAAATTTATTTGGTGCATTACATAGGCAAAATTGCATGACTAACCACTCATACAAACCTTGCCTGGTTTTTAAGGCAGTCTTCCATGTATCTTCTTCTTCGACTCAAACCTGTTCATATCCAGACTTCAATTCTAGCTTGGTGAAGCATTTTTCTTGTTGCAACTGATCCAGTATATCATCTATCATGGGCAGGGGGTATCTATTCTTGAGCATCATTTTGTTCAATACCCTCTAATCTATACACATCTGCAAGTCCCATCCTTATTTGGTAAAATTATGATGGGTGGCCCACATGGTGATGTACTCAGTTGAATGACACCTTGGTCCAGCAGTTTATGAAATTGTTTCTTCACCTCACTAGCTTCTATAATAGATTGCATGTACATCCCAATATTTGGAAATGGGAAGTCTGGCAATAGTTTTATCTCGTGCTCCACTTGTCTCTTAGGTGGTAACCCTTTAAGCTCTTAGAACACATCCCTCTAAACCTATAACAACTCCTCCAATTTGTGTTTTTGTTTCTTAGTACACCCCTCCAGGGATGCCTTTCCTCTTCTTGACTCCTCTTCAGGCTGAATTTCTATTAAAAACAATGAAACATACTTCTTGCTTGAACTGATCAATTTCTTCGCTTGGTTGGCGCCTGCCAGTGAGATTTTCAACTTGCCTTTGTGTGCATTGATGATGGACGATTTCCATCCTTGACAAGTCAATACTAGTTGAATCTCCTAATGAATATTGCATCATGCATGTACATGTATGGACTCACAAACACGAATCCACATACATCAAGGGGAACCACATCTAGATCTACTTCATCAATAAAATTAACACTGATAGCAAATATAATTTTTCACTGATTAGTTACCTTCGGCTCTGCATCCTTATTTATCCATCCCAGTGGATATTGGTTTTTATTATCAAAAACTTCCAACCCCAAATTCTTGACTAGCTCTACTGCAATTGGATTTTCCTACAATCCTAATTCAAACAAAGCATCAATATTTTTCTTCTTTACCTGTACCTTTATACGGAAGAGTTTGGTCATTTCTTTCTCTTCCTATTGCTGAAGGCTACTTATATTCACCTCCTTCTGCACTTATGTAAAAATGATCTTCTCATCCATGTCTGAGATGGTTTCAACTTGGTTGCTCAAATTAGTGTCCATGATATTATTATTCTTGTTATCTTCTTCTTATTCTTCGGTTTTATATCTGGATGCAACTTCCAACACTTCTCCTTTATATGGCCATCAATGTTGCAGTGGTTTCTATGGTTGTTGGTATATTTTCACTTGTGTGTTGTGGTTGTCGTCTTCTTATCTTTTCCCCCATTTTTCTTCTTATTTCCCTCCTTAGAATAGTCGTGTTTCTCCTTCCGCTTCAATTCACTTGATTGCGCTCTCTTCAAGCCTATGTTCTCTAAGAACAGTGCATATACACAGGCCTTGTCCACCAATTTGGGCTTGAATAGCATCACTTGATCATGAATATGGTGGTGCAAGCCCCCAAAATTCTTGAGGAGTACATCTAGGTTCTTTGGAGAGATACCCAACATTATAGCCATCTTTCTGAATTTCGCAATGTACTCTTGCACGCTTTGGCCCAGCTTCTGCCTGAAGTAATGCCACCGGATCCACTGGTCCTCCATGTACCCAATGGGATAAAAATGTGACCTAATGACGGTTTTGAAATCCTCTGACTTAGTCATTCGAGGTTCTCCCTCAAACCTCAGGGTTTCCATATGGATCTCCCACCAATTTAGTGCATGGCCCTCTAATTTTAGTCACGTGAATGTGATATTCTTCACCTCCTCCATCTAATGGATGTTGAAATAAGCTTCCAGTTATTGCAACTAGTGGTTCAAATTCATAGCATTGATATCGCCATGGTAAGGCCTGATATCAAAATTTTCCTCCATTTTAAATAGGGATTATTTCACAGCACATTAACTGCGTTGATCTTTTTGGGGTTCTTTCATCGGCTGGTTCTCCATGTCTTCCCGGTCTCCCCGTCCCCCTTCTGATTTTTCCTCTACATTTGACCCACATCTTCTCCTAATATCCCAATCTTATTGATACGTTCCTGATGATTTTTACATTTTGATTTATGTCTTGGAATTGTTGCTCCAGCCGCAAAAATTGCACCTCTACAGGATCACAAGGGTCATTTACATATTCGTCGGCCATGATTAGTGTTTTACGATTTTCAGCCCTGTCGACCTAGATCCCTTGCAAACTCAAAAAAATATCCAAAGAAGCCTGCTCTGATACCAATATTATTTTTAAACTATTGTGGATATTCCACTAGAAATTTCGTCACAAAAAATCTGATTATAATATATTAAAAATTTGGATTTCTACACTAATATAGTTTATTTAATCCTCTAGATTTGTAAATTTAACTATAATTAGTGCATGCATGTGAATGTAAATTATGCAGAAAAGTATATAATTACACAATAATCTCACACACACACACTGACACACAAAATATGCTCTAGGAAACCCTTTCGAGATAAAACCTAGTTGGAAGGTGAGGTCGCTTCGCTCTCTTTCTCTGTCTGGAAAATAAGGCTGTAGGTACAAAGAAGTAAGGCATGTGGCCTGAGGGGTGCTACGATGCACAAATTTTCCCTGTGTGCTCCACCTCCTATCCCTCTTGGCTATCTTTTCTCAGCTATGGAAAAAAATTCTCTCAAAATAATGGAATTCCTCCTCCTCCTAGTGGCATGTTTATAACACAGCCTAATAGCCTACTAGTGGTTAAGTTTGACTACATCAACCCTTAACTAAAGTTACAATATAGACTATTATAGAGTATTTTTCATCACAAACATGTGGATAGCACATTTTCCTTTAATAATGGGGGTTTACGTGGAATCCTCCTGAATTATAAGTGTGAAAATAGTAAGGTTAAATTCTGAGTGGAATAACATTTTCATATGGACTTTGATTGAAGTGATTCTTACGTCGTTCAAAAGATATCTGTGTGTAGACTAGAATGATTGGTTTTGCGCCAAAAAGGCAAATTTTTACCACAAAACAACGTCATTTGATGCCTCAAATTCTTCCATAAGGTTTCACACCTCGTTTTGCGAAACTTTGTATCCCCAATAAAAATAGTCTTGTGAGTTGATTCCTCCACTTTTTCCATTGGGAATGCATTGAGATGGATGAAAAAAAATATAATGATCCAATCTGGATCGAAAAACTAGGATTATCAAGTAAAACATTTCAAACAAGTACTAGATACTTTTCAAAAGGAGAAATTATATTTAAAACTCTCCAAATGTGAAATTGGAAAAACTTCTTTGGTGTATTTGGGTCATATAGTTGGAGGAGGTAAACTACAAATTGATATTTCTAAATTTGTTGTAATTGTAAAATTTCCTAAACCTACAAATATAACATAAGTCAGAAGCTTCTTGGGAGTAGTTCAGTATTGGAGAAGATTCATAGCTAACTTCTTTGCCATTGCATCTCCTTTACATGTCTTGACTAGTGTGAAGTATATCTTTCAATGGGGAGGATTGCAGAAGAAGGATTTTGACACCTTAACGGAAAAAATCATCACAGTGTTATTATTAGCCTTACCAAACCTTCAATAGCCACTTGAGATCAATATGGATGCTAGTGGATATGACATGGGTGCAATATTGATGTAGCATCGTAAATCGGTTTGTTACCATTCAGAGACTTTCTCTCAAGTCGTCACTAAACTATCCCACATATGACAAAGAGTTGTATGCATTGGTTCAAAGCATCAAGAAATGGAAGAATTACTTGATAATAAAGGAAAATATCATACATACAGACCATCATCCCTTACAAAATCTCCAATCACATACCACGTTGCAGCAGGCTCTTCACTTCGGGTGGATGAGATTATTTCAATAGTTTCATTTGGTAATCAAGTACAAGAAGGGTACAAATAACAAAGTGGAATATATTCTTTCTAGATATTCTTTCTAGACCTCATGTTTCTACATCTATTGTTTTGAATAATGCTTCTTTATCTCATGATATTTATGTTGAACAATATGCTACAAATGAATATTTTAAATAAGTTTATGAAAAGCTAACCCATGGATTGCAGGTGGATAACCACCATTTGTAAGATAAGTTACTCTACCATATTGGAAATTTAGTATTCCTACAAGTCAAGGAGTTCATGTAATAAGAGAAGCTCACACTTCTCTTGTGTTTGGTCACTTTGGGGTAGGAAAACTATGTCTCATTTTCAAAGGTTTTTTTATTGGCCTCAATTGAAAGAAATTGTAACCAAATATGTAAATGGGTGTGTGATGTGCTCTACTTGTAAGCCCACTAATATAAAATTTGGGTTGTACACACCACTCCATGTTCCTTCTCATCCTTGGGAGAGTATCTCCATCAATTTTGTAAGTGGGTAAGGATTTGTCAAGAAAGGGTCATGACTACTTGTATGTAGTGGTGGATATATTTAGCAAGTTGTGTGTCTTGATTCCATGTAAAAATCATATTATTGTTGAGAATATTGCTCAACTTTCCATTCAACATGTATGGGTCCATTTTGGACTACCCACATCAATTATTTCAGAACAAGACTCTCTATTCCGTGGAGAGTTTTGAAAAATATTGTGGAAGATGATGGACACCAAGAGAAAGATGAGTATAGTATTCCATCCACAGATCAACAAAAAAATAGAGGTTTTCAATATAAGAGTGGTTCATTTTCTTTGAGGGTATTGCAGCAAGCATCCCAAGCTGTGGGATGAAAAAATACATTATGTTCAGCATGTATACAATAGGGATTTGCACTCTTCAACTCAAATTTAACCATTTTAGACATGCTTTGATTACTTGACGAAATATCCATTAGATTAGGTCTTTGGGAAATATGAGAATTCTAATGAACGAAATGATAAACATCGATCTTGTAAGTTCATCAAGCGGATCTAGATGATTCATCAAGTAGTGTAGGAACATTTGGAGGAGAGTTGGGCTCTATATAAGGCCTGACATGACAAACATAGATTTGATCACCAGTTACAGGTTAGAGAGAGAGTATGGCTTCACATTAGCAAGGGAAGAGTGAAGAGATAAATCAAGAAGTTGAAACTAATCAGATATGGTCCATTCACCATCTTAGAAAATATTAAAAAATTACTATTGCCTTGATCTTCTAGCATATATGTAGATGTATTTCTGTAGCAACATTGAGAAATTGAAACTTTACGAACCACCCATGATCATGCATCCATAGGAGAGTGGTCAAGTTCCATCAGTGGATGATTTTACTCCTAAATACTTGACAAGTTTCCCGAAGACATCATCCTAAACATAAAAACCAAAACTTCACAACGGGGATATGTGGAGTACTTTCGAGTGGGTTTTAAAGGAATGCATCCTAGTAAGGCAAGATTGATTGAAAAGAAGAAAGTGAGGGAACATTTCCCTTACCTAATTTTTTATTGATAAGGCTTTTGGAGGCCTAAAAATATTCTTAGTGGGGAGGAATGATCTAGGAGAATCTAAGAAGGTTCAAAATTTTAAGTCCTCAAATCTCAATGAAACTACCACCAAGTCATTGTTGGGAAAATTACTGAGAGGGGGGTGAATCAATATTTTAAACTCATACATTCAAAGTTTATATTCTGAAATATGTACGATGTTGTTATTAAATTAACTTGCGGGTGTATGCTACTTCAGAAAAGGAAACCAGTGTACATCCAGTTTACTGATTTTTAATCTATTATATTATATGATTATCTTTAATCATTGCATTAATAGATTAATTACTTTTCATTATGCAGTAAAGAACATAAAGAAATCACAACAAATGAGCAACACACATAAAACACCAAGGTTTTAGGTGGAAACCAAATATGGGAGAAAACCACCATTGTTGTTGTTGTCTCTATCTTATTTCTTATGATATAAAGAAAATTTTCCATTACATTTGTATTGATGTAGACTCTTATCAATACACATGCACCCACCTACAGAAGGCTACAAACTTCTCTCATTCTCCAACACCCACTGGAAGGGAGCTACAACCCCCTAAACGCATTTTTTGGCTTCTACCAGAAGGGGGATCCTATCCCCTTTCTGAAGGCCGCAACCCTCAGCTCCTTGTGGACCAATTTTCATAATTTTAAAGTTGGATCCACTTATTAAACAATCATAAAAAAATGTGTAGGACACATTTCATTATATCAACAATAATCCCAAACAAACATGTCAAACTGAAGCACTGAATCAGAGACACTATAATGCTACAAATAAATTTATTTTTTGAAGCATCAAATTATTGAATGTAGAACCCAATCAGAAACAAACAAACAAACAAACAAAAAATGTGTATGTGATTGTACTAAATAAGGCTCACGTATGTACGTTCCTCCTGCGTATAGATCTTAAATTGCAGAAAACTAATTCATGAGTAACAAAAATGTTGAAGAAATCACTAGATCATGTACTAAATCAATCATGGACCACTGATAGATCACCAAATTGTAGCATCATAACTAACCAATATTCTAATCATGAACAACCAAACCTAGAGAATATACGCAACATCCATGAAACATATCAGTGTATGTACGCGACTACCATGCATAACACTCGCGTACAGATCTCAACATGCTAAAAAAAATCATTGAAATTATATGTGACTACCCATAAATAGATCTGCGTATGTACGCTACTATCTAAAGACAAACCTACATATGGATCTAAAAAAAATTTCTACAAAACACAACTTCACTATCTGCAACCTTGACTGTTAAAACTATAAACTTCTAAATACAACATCATTATAAGAACATATATATCATTGTTAGTTACTTATACATTTGTAATGAATAAATCAATCAAGCATATATGTGAACATGCTTCAGATATTTCATATCTGAGTCTTCTCCTTGCTCCCTGGTGCACACCTATTTCAAATCAAATCATTCATAGAAAACCCAATACGTGTACAAACAAAACCTTGATCCCCGTCTCTTTATATAATATTTTCTTTAGCCAATACCTCAAGTAGATACCTTGGTAGTGTCTTTAGTATTCTCTGACGAGATAAAATAACCATTGTTGCTCTAATTAATATGATCCAATACCATGGTAAAGACCCCTGGCTTCCAGATTACCATGGTTCATATTTTGTACGTGACTTTTCTTCATAATAACTACATATGTACATGACCCTTCTTCACAGGACCTGCGTATACTTTCTCAAAATTCACCTTTATAATTCATTTTTCTTTGCACTATAAATTCTATGTTCATAGCCTTTGTAGTATATGTACGAATATTCATGAGTTTTGTTGGCCTGTGAATGTACGAGCCGAATTTATTATGGCACGTAAAGCCATGAGAAGGGCAAGAGAGAAGTAAAGCATCCAAGAGAGCTGCGAGTAGTCAAGGTGGTGGGTTACAAGCCATGCAACCCATGACAACACAGCTTAGCAGACTGCGCAGTTTGAAAGATATTGGCGTAGCTTCACAGACCGCGCAGATAAGAAAACAGTGGCATAGATTCACAAACTGTGTAATGCCAGTACCATTGATAGCCAGGCTAGAGGGAGAAGGTGGAACCGAGTCCCATGGAAAATTTTAGGGGCTAATATTCGTAGGTGGGCTAATTTTCCGTGCTTTTTCCAAAAAAAATATTCACCAATTCCCATTTTTTTTAAAGTTAATTCGCCCAAATTTTATAGTATAAAAATATTTTACCCTAAAAATTGCCAAAAAATTATATATACTAATATAAAATGATTACAAAAATAACATAAAAAATTTTACAATTCACATATTGGGGACTACTAATATTCTCCAAGTTTTTAAACTTTAATATAAACATTCATCCTTAAAATTTTCCTTGGAACCGACCCATCGAAGCAGGTGACATCATCCATCTGGCTAGAAATCAGATGGGCTTTGGGGGTTGAAGTCCTGATCTACCGTGGGTTTATCGGCCTATCGAAAGGACAATGGGGACCACCCATCTCGTAGTTTAGTACAAAACATCACTAAGGTAAACAAGGTAAGGTAAGATTCAGGGTACGAAGCTGGTACCGCATGTCGGGCACGTGGCCTCTCACCCACCCAGTCGTCATCGACCAATATCCCTACGCCATGTGTCCTCCTGCTGATGTCACACTGACGTCAGCCCTCCTGTTGTCGTCACTTTATTTACCCTAAAAAGGCCATTTCCCCCCCGTTTTTTTGGTCGAATTTTGTTTTTATTACCATTTTCATTTATTACCAAGCTGAACACCTGGATAAAAAATTGCATTCTGTGTAGCTTGTTCCTCATGTCGCTCTCGTCGCCTCAGGTATTTGGTCAGTCCCATATTGTTTTCTTTTACTATGTTCATCTAATTATGGTTGAAAAAATGAAGAAGACTGCTCATGAAACCTTGAAATCCAAATATTCTAGGGCCACCCATGATCCCAACCCACTCATGGACTCCCAAGCCAAGCTCTGCGACCCCATTTACCCTTTCAATTTAGCCAACATGCAGTTTGAGATTTTGCTACAAATGGCAGGGTGAGGACCTATTTAGGTTTGTCGACTCAGGGCTTTATTACTAGATCCCCCCATTTTCACATCACTTCCTTCATTTTATAGCCTGGCTGACTAAAGCTTATATCAAGAAAAAGGGTTTCTTTCTTTTTGCACAGGGTACTAAGATACTAGAAATCACCCCTCAGCTGATTAGGAAAGGCCTATGCTGTCCCCCTTCTCACGATTGTGTCAAATTCACTGAGGTAACTTTCATGTGCCACTTCTTGAACCTTTCTCTCAAGAAGAAAAGGTCCCTCCTAGAGCTAATTATCGCATCTCAGGTGTCTGTCCTCCCACCCACTAAGACACTCCCTCTTTCACTCTTCCTTGAGACCATCCAACCTATCCTAGTAGTAATTTTGGGTATGTTGGGGGTGGACAATGTGGGTTGGGTAACTAATGCTTTTCTAGGGTTCCTAAACCTCATGATGCAGCCTCGGGTTCTGCTTGACATTCCTACCTTCCTTGCCTCTGTCATTTAGGCCCATTTCCAAGACCTATCAACTTCAAGTTGGTTTAGGTACTATTCTTTGGTTTTCTATTTGTTCTTGTTCGCGCATGTAGACAAGTTCGAGGGCTTAAGCATGGAAAAGTTATCTAAGCAAGGGATAGAGACAAAATCCATTTTTGAGTGGACCCTCTCATTTTACCAACACCCCAAAGGAAGGGGATATACAAAATTCATCATGGATTTCATGTCCAGGGCCTATGAAATTATACATGGTAGCCCTTCACCCAGGATTTTTCCTGAACAGAATGAGCTTCTCTAGTTCTGTGAGACATAATGTGTCGGGGATTGGTATTTGTTTGAGAATCACACCGAAATCATATTTTATGGTTCTAAAATTCCTCCTTTCCATATTCCAGCTTTCGTTCCCATGAGAATTTTCACCCTCGAGTTCATTAGGCAAGTCTTGAGCACAAACCAAACTAATTTTGTGCCCATGAATAAGGGATATATTTTAAATCTCCCGAGTGTAGTAGGGTCGTTTACCATCAACTCAAGGCATGCACTTCCTCTATCTGAGGGTCTTCTTCAAAAGATGAATTTCCTACAAGCATATGAATGGCACTATGACCCTAAGGGATTCATTGCACACAGAAGGAAGAAGATTAATTATTCAACATATGAACATGATATTAGACCTCAAGTAGAATGGAAAGCTAACTCTGATTCATGGCCTTTGGATAGAGAGATGGAGGCTGACTCCCCAAGTACCTAAGAAAGCTCCATAGGAGATAGTGCGTAGAACGAGGTGGAGGTTCACGACCAAGAAATTTACCAAATGGTATAGGATTTTTTGGAAGTGGAAGAGGAGGGTCACGTCAACAAAAAGCAAAGAGCAGAAGACCTGAAGGATAGGTCATGGAGCAACCTAACGAGGTGGTCCTTGAGTATGTTGACCGAGGTAAAGATAAGATAGGGTTCCAAGTTTCTTTAGACACTACCTCCTGGAAGGCGCCTTCAGAGTATTCACAGATAGTCACCCCCTGGGAGGGTCCTTCGAAAAGGGATATTGGATCAATAATGGACTGGCCATTGTGGGGGGGGGGGAATTGAAGCAAAGAATTAGTCGACTAAGGAAATGTTGAACATAGTTTTGTCTCAGTATGTATATAAGCACCATACCAGGATTTTGACATCTCTCGACGTGGAAAATGACCAATTGGTGGTCACAGTGAAGCACTCAACTTCTCACCCCTTGCGTCTAGGTTTCAAGTACAAGGCCCTGTAAATGATACTTGAGTTGGCTTCCATTCCATTGGCTGACAAGTTAAATCTACATAAAGCTATTTCAGAAATGATGCACAACGAGGTATTAAAGCATACTCTTACTTTGGAGAAAGCTCAGAGTTGTCTGGGTAAGACAGTGGCTAACCTAAAGAGGGAAAGGGTGAATTATAAGGCCCTTTCCAAGAATTTGGCTGAATACATG
Organism: Pinus albicaulis; assembly: GCA_034641835.2. NCBI lineage: Eukaryota > Viridiplantae > Streptophyta > Pinopsida > Pinales > Pinaceae > Pinus > Pinus albicaulis. The sequence continues at coordinate 273,123,948 of CM076575.1, read as the reverse complement.
GCAATGCTAAAGGGTAAGGGCTCGGATCAGGATGCAGTCGTGAAAACTCTATTGTGAAAAACAAAGCTGGAAGTGCAAGAGTTGTGACATAAGTTGAATATTCCTGGCTCAGAGCATATTCATAGAGTAGAGTTAGCTTGGGTTGAGAAGGAGAAGGAATCTCTCTCAGAGATACTCATCCAAAAGGGTGATGAGATAACATAGTTTAAAATGAGAATGGCCGAGCTACAACAGGCTTAGGACAGTCATGTCTATCTGATCCTTGTACCCAAGGACCCACAGAATCCTTCGGAGCACTTGACAAAGGCCCTGGCAGAGTTGAAGGTCTCGGAATATGAAACTCAAACCATGTACAAATTATTAGACGAATAAAAGGTTGCCCTGGTAGAGAAAGAAAAGATGATCTCGTTGTAATACCCCAAAAGGGAGAATGCAGTAATACAAAAACACAATATAAGAATTGCAGCAATGTAAAAAAAGAATCTAAAGACACCATACAAATGTATAGAATAGCTAAGCCATTTTATTATATAGGAGGTGGAATACAAGTACAACAGTGCTCAAAATATGAGACACTCAAGCCAAAGACATGGCCTAGAATGACCCTGAAATGATCCCACTAGAGGTACTGCGTAATTTTTGGATTGCTGGAAGAAATAATGCATTGTCCCTGTTGCAAATGTCAGGACTGAAACTTCCGTATAAATATAGAAGTGTAGATTTGGCAGTTTCAGAGCTCAGATGATGCTGAAACTTTAGATCTGTGCTCTATGATGAATCCCCAAGATAACCGAGAAAGGGATTTCCATATCTAGCAATCTAGGAAAATAACCCTATTAGGGCTTGCACATATAATTGTTGGGTTGTAGATCTAAAGTATAATCTAAAGGATGATGGTTGCAATATAATGTACAATCAGAACTACGCTTTAAGGGTTGATCCCTTCACTAGATCCTCAAGTTATAAGCTCAATATCTAGCTCCTCTTTCCTCCCATGAATGTTGTTGCTGAATACTCAACAACTGAAGAAAATTGCATTGTCTTGGAGGGAGAGTCTCAAGCCTACTGCTAGATGAGGCAAATCAGCTCATGAATGATCGAAATATTATGCCCAAGGTGAGGAGATGTTCCATCATAGGATTTCCAGCTGAAATATTGGAAACTTCCTTCCTTCAATAGATCTACAAGACTGGATTGCGCAATCCTTGAGGGGAATATTGCTGCATGGAGGTATGAAATGTTGGCCTGAATGTTAGATATATATCTATTACTCCTGAAAGTCTGCACTTGAAGAACAAGGTGAAAGGATGAATCCTCCACCGGTTTCCTAGCTGAAGTGCTAGAAACAACCTCCACCTCTTAAACCCTCAAGAAGGTATGTGTTATTCTTGAGACTAAATGTGCATATGAGGGTGGTTGAATGTGGCACCAATGCCTGATAATGTATGACAGCTCATAATAACCGTACCAGAGTAGGCACTCGAAGTCCCCCATGGGTAAGTGTGGGATTTCCGCTAGGAAACACCCTTGTGCTAAACAACACTGCAAATTTAGCTAAACATCATAAGCGTGCATAGAAATTTCACATGAAAAGTCTAGATCTAATTATATTAGAAATAATAATATAAATCCTGCCTTCTATTGTTGCTTTCATCTCCCTTATATGCTTTGTGAGCCTTCCATAGCCCTGGCCCACCTCATAACGACGCTACACATGTGGCCACTAGCCTCCATGAATATTATGTTGTCTCTCCATGTTCTCCACCATATTTGCATTTAATTCCCACTTTCTCCATCATGTGTGCATTAGATGCACAACTTCCTCCACTATCTCATCATTAGTGCTCTATGATCTTACTTTTAATGCACCATGATCTCATTTGACTTCCTCCATGATCTCCATGATCTATCATTAATGTGGCATGATCTCCACTCTTCCTTCATTTAAGAAGCTGCTCCACTACTCCATAATGTAGATTTACTTCTTGATTATCCACATACACACATCAAAAGTGGATTTCATTCATCTATGGGGTTTATGGGCTCCTCCACCCTCTTATTTACTTAATTAATTAAGAAAATTAAGAACTCTAATTTTCCAATTAACTGGTGTAAAATTGGGAATATTACACTCGTCCCTACAAAAGGAAATGGATACTGCTCATAGAGAATCCCAAGATCTAAAAAAATCATTCAAGGCCCACTTAAAGGCCCAACTTAAGGGTAATATGTCCTTAGTAGAGCCTAGAAATATGATCTGGAGTGAAATTATCAAGGAAGTAAAGGATCACTGGGAATACATCACATTAGTTAATGACAAAAAGAATGTTATCCATGATTTCAAGGTGCAATTGGACGCAGGTCGTAGAGAGGGAAATGAGAACATGTTGATCGTGCGGGGATACATCCAATTCATCAATGAGCTTTCCACTGAGGAATTAAACATGCGTGGAGTGGTAGGTCGTTTTAGAACAGTGATGGAAATTATGAGAATGATATAGAAAGAGGATGCTTGAGCAAAAGCAGTTGGTTGTTTGAGGATAGTTTCCAAACGGGTGGAAGTGTTTGATAATGAGTGAAATAAAGTCATGGAGGTAGGATTTCCAGCTTGTTGGGACCCTTTAGGTGTGTTGATCCCTTGGGCAACATATGAGAAAAGGATGGTCGAGATTAAGTGTAGAGTTGACTCAGCTCAAGAGAAGACCTCCTGTCTTAAGGCCGAGACCTTGGTGGCATCCCTCCGTAACAAATATCTGTTACTTGCCAAGGTTAAACAGTAGTTCTCTTCCAACCTTGATTATTTAGAATTAACTAAGCTACGAGCATTGTTTGAACTCTTCAGCTCTAGACCATTACCTTCAGACATTATATGGCAAAGGTGTTACAAGCATGTGTATACACCAGTAGCATCCACTTCACAATCGAGGGTGCCTCTGGCATCCGCACACCTCAGGACCTTCGACTACCCCGTGATGTCCTAGATGAATATTTTGAGATTCGGCCCATGTGGCCTACCACTGTTTTTATTTTATTTAATTTTCAGTTATGATGCTTAGATGGTGAAATTATAATTTCACCATTATTGTTTTTATTTTCTGTTACAAGATTTTTGTTCATAGCACGCTTCATTTTGGATAATATCATTTTTTATTTTGATGTATGTACGGGCATATCAAAAAATAATATCTGGCTAAGAGCCCGTAAAAGAAACTCTATATGTAGGAAATTCAGACAGAAAGAAAGGGTTCTGGATTTTGAGGAAAATTTTAGGTTTATATTGTGTAGTATGTCATGTAAAGCTATTTTTGAGCTCTAAAATTCATATTCAGGAGATTTGCTTTTTAAGGCTAATATAAAACGAATTTTTCTACAACTGGATTCCAATTGTATTAATGAGCAGTATGTATGTGTTTATCTTTTGTTTGTTTAATAATTATCATTTCATAATTTTATCTTCCAATGTCTGATGTGTGAAATACACTGGGTGTAAATTGTTTAACTCATGAATTTGTATATGTTCTTGTTGACAAAAGATGACACTCATGTGTTAAGCTAGTATGCTGCCTTAATATTGCGCTCCATGAGACTTTGTACCCATTGGTCTCTAACTTGCCACCTTTCTTCCAAATTCTCATAGGGTTGGATTCTTATCACAAATAAGCCCGTCTCCTCGGAATTTCTCCGCCTAATTATTCTAATCATCCTTGAATTATATTCCAATATCTCTTCATTGATTCCTTATTTGGCCCACTTGAAGCATCCTAGACGCATACGGTCTCCCAAACCCATTTTGAGTGCATATTTTCTTACATGAGCTGAGTACCAATATTCCTCATCATTCCTGAACCATAGTCCCACAAATTCTCACTGAAGATACCTTCAGAGGAGCCTTTAAGTAAATGAATTTAAACCCTATGATTTTAAGATGTCATAGGCACTGGTCTTTAGCAACTCAGGTTTGTCTCTAGGAGTTACAACATCTTTTTGGCGCCGTTTCCAGGGATCGAATTAGAAATATATTTTACCTAGAATACAGTGTAATTTCAACCCTTCAATCAGGTGAGCAAGAAGGGTTGGGAGTTGCATAACCCTCACCTTGTAAACTCCACACCTCCTCAAGCTGCTGCTAAGGTGGTTTTTGTTGGGGCCGTTGAACCATAATTTGGTTTCACCCTAAGAGAAAGAAAGTCAGCATCTCTAGATCAAATCTAGACTGATGCTTTGGAAGTAGAAGTAAATTTTGCATCTACCAAAAAATTCAAGGGAAAAGCAAATCAAGAAGCAAGAAGGAAGAATAAGGATGAAGCCACTACCCCGAATCAAGAAAGAGAATCACAGGAGTATAGAATGGAGCAAATGAAAAAGTTAATCAAAAATATCTCGAATAAGTTAGTGAAGCTCGAGCTAGAAGCAAAGGGCTCTCTTCCTCAGCCAAATCAGATGGTTCCCAATTGGGGTTTCAATCCTCAGTATTGAAAGCCTCCTCTGTAGTTGTTGCAATGGGATAGGACGAAGCAACAAGATCACATCGAGCCCCCTCTGTACTTGGAAGGGGAAATGGAATGGCAGATGAAAGAAATTATAGACACTCAAGAGAACTAATTTTTAGCTTATTCTGATGATGAGGGAGGTGAGCTCACTCACAAGAAGAAGTAGAGGAACAGGAGCTTCCTTCAAAAGAAAAATGCATTGCAGTTATTGCAGGCAATTTTTATATTTTATGCAAGCTCATATCCATAAGAAATACGACCTTAGGTCCTCTCGTAAGAGAATCTAGATGCAATAATATAATGATGATTTAGTGTCAAATAATCAACCCCCCCCTCTTTCCTTATATAAGGGAAAGAAACCACTAGAAGAAACAGTCCACCAGAAGGCCACTACATCCTCCTCCATGGGCCAAGAGCCCAACCCTCCAAAGGTTGAGAAGTCTCCCTCCCCACCTCTAAATTCATCCAACCAATATAGGGAGCATGCTAATGTAACTCAGGTTGAAAAAGGCCCAATTGGCTTTAATCTCCAAAAATAATTGGAAAAGATAAAAATCCTAGTCCCTCTAAGTGAGTTATTGAATCAGTCGTCAAACAAAGCCCAAGTGTCCCAATTCATGCATCCTCCTGGTGTTACTCCATTGCCAGATGGCCTAAATATCCAAGAGGAATGACCAATGGTCATTTTTGGACCTCATGTAGAAGACCAGGAGTCGTCCACACCTCTGTTCTATGTGACCCTGGTAATACAGGACCTGTTATTGCACAACTGTATTCTAGACTCTGGGGCATCATATGTAATATCCCAAAAAGGAATTGTTAGTGTCCCGTGATTTAGCAGATTGGCAAACCAAATCCACAGGGTAACATCAGACCAATATTTGGAGTCCTAAGACCTAGTCTTCCTGGACTCAGAGAGGGCTCTCTCTATTTTGTGCAAAGGATGTGAACTTGTTTGATTTTAGGGTTTGATTTTAAGCTAATTATTAATTTTAGGGTTTGTTTGTTTGTTTGGGTTGGGTAAATGATCAAGTAGAATAGATGGAATGAGATATTTTCAAGTCATTGGGATATGAAGTCTACAAAAAGTCATGGAAGGTTCAACAATGGATCGGGGAGCATCACAGGGAAAATCCAACATGATCAGATGGATTCTCAAAGTTTGGTGAAATGAAATGAACAACAAGTTTGTGAAAAAAGTAGGGAAAATGGAAATCAATAATCATTTGTCAAATACTTAAAACAAGAAGGGACTTAAACACTATTTAGCATAAAGAATTAATCAATAAATAGGGCATACCAATAACTCTTTGATTCAACTCAAACAAGTAAGCATTTCAGACAAACACTCCAATGAAATATAGAAGGCGAGAAACTCATTTAACTTCTAGTGATTTCATAGTCAAGGTTAGAAAAAATTTAAGATTAACACATAAATTTAATCAAGGAAGAGGGAACTCCTAGACATCATTGATCAGAGCTATAAATATCTTTCAAAAAATTGTTCAAGAATGGACAAAGGGTATGATCGAAACATAGCCTCTTTGGCAAACCTAAACAATGGTACTTCAAAGAGAGACCTCAAAATAGTGTTTTAGTAATATCAAACAAGCAGGGCTTACCATAAAACATCTATGATATCTACTGTATTAAAGAATTCATAAGATAAACAAGCTTTGGTGGGTCTAGAGAGCAACTAAGAATTCTCTAAACTGACCTAGCAGAGGAAAACATAGAAGCAGTGAAGGATAAACATAGCTAAGGTGTCTCTCAACAATAGTCTAAATATTTTATCCTACTGCAATATAGAAGGATGAAAATCAATGATACAAAAGAAAAAAATATCTGAATAGAAGCACATCACCATTAACAAAGCTCATGGATCCTACAAGCAAGCCCTCTCCATCAATAAGAAAAAAAATCCATTCACAAGCTCCACAACACCAATTTCTCTTCAAACTCCAAAGAATATGTATTACTCACGAGAGTCATAACCACAACAATAAAACATGAATCCTCAATTCTCTATTTAATAAGCAAAGAGGAGAAAAACTAATATAGTCTCTAGAAGCCCATTGGCTAATCAGAAATGTCACTATTGTCCTTGAGACCTTGCAAGGCCCAAGGCACAAAATATCTAAAACAAAATATATTTTCGGGCACTTTTAGAAAATAAATTGACATTTAGGCTCTGCAGAGCCTCCAAAAACTTGCCAAGTGTACATTTTATAAGGGCGCGGCACTGAGTTTTAGGATGAATTTCCATGCCAAGGGCGTAGCATTGGAACAAGAAAACTAGGTCAACTTGCAACAACGTTTTGAAGGCCTTCCCGATGTCGGAATAGGCTCTGTGATGACTCGTTGGAAAGCCTGTTGAGTCTAACTTCTAGAACTACCCTTGGGTTTTTTATTGGAACCCTGTAACCTATATAGAAAGAAAAAATTCCAAGTTTGGTAAAGGCGGAGCACCTGTCCTAAAAACTAGGTAGAAAGGTGAAATTTAGGTTTTTTTTTACCCTTTTGGAGGACCAAAACAGCTCCAATTGATTTGAAAATTTGTGAGCATGCTATGCATGAGCTGAGGATCCCAAAAATGTAAGACTTTCCTCTTGAATATGCTTTAAGAAAAAGCGTAGCACCATGGGTGCTACTCCCTTGGCCCTCCAAATCAGCAAAAAACCAAAATTTGTCAAAATTCTCCCAAATTTGGGGGATGTGTGCCGCATGGGTTTTGAGAGACCTGCAGAGAAGCTTGTGCCAAGGTTCGAAGGTTATATTGTCATTTTACTTCTTTTAGTGCTTGGATCTTGGTTTGAGCATTCTTGAGTTTAGCCCTTGCAATTTGGTTTCTCCGAGCATAATTTCTAGTCATCCTTCTTTGGAGATCAAGATTCTGATTTTCTTTCTTCAATTTATCCTCCAAGTGTATGTTGGCTATTTCCAACCAAGGCTCCCGATCATGTGTTATCTCCATGGAAAACAACTCATATAGAGGGAGTTGCTCTGCTAGGGCTTATTCTTGTTCCCTTTGCTTTGCCAATGCATTTTTCAACCCCATGGTTCTAGGTCTCCTCCTAGATAATCCTTCATCATCCTCACTCTCTTCATAAGTGCCCATGAATTCTTCTAGTTTTACCGATGCTTTTTGGGCTTATTTCCGGGCCTTGATGGCTCTGGCCTCGTAAACAGCAATTTTTGCTCCTAGCTGCTTGTTCTCCATGTCAAGGGCATCATTTATACTCTTGTCCCTATCCAAATGTGCTTGGAGGTCTTCAATTTGTGCATTTATGTTTTGGAGGAGCAATTTTGTGATCCTTGCTTCATTCTCCTCATCATTGTCCACCTAAATGATTTCAAACTCCCTATCCACCTCATGATATTCTTCTTCTTCCTTTATCTTTTGTTTCCCTTTGTCTAGTGGTTGAGCTGAGGTGGATGGCATGGTCCCTTGCCTTTTGGAGGCAGCAAACACAAGCCTTGGCCCTCTTTGATAGGTCAATGAAAGAGGTGTGATTGTGGTCTTGTTGGTGTCTTGATCATATTTTTTATCCTTGCTGTTGTCATTATCCTCTTCATTTTCATCGTTTGTATCATCAGTCATTATGTTTTATGCCTAATCATTCTACTCTTTGCTCTCAACATCATCACCACTTTCAACCTCCACTAATTTCTACATTTTCATTTTGTTCTTCATCAAATATGCTTACCTCTTCATTGCTATGATCTTCAATCTGACTATCATCCCCTTCATTTCCTTCATTATTTTCATGACTATCACTAGCCTCTTCTTGACTTTTTGCACAATCATCATCTTCATTTTGTTCATCTTTGCTGTCTTGTCCATCACTGAGGCTTGCTTCATAGGTGTCATTGTTGCCTTTATTTTCTGCATTGTCCTCACTGTCATCATCTTTATCTATATTGCCTTTAGCTTCTGCACTTTCCTCATTTTTTTCATCTTTAAGACCAATTTCCTCTTTATCTTCTGCACTGTCACCATCCTCATTATCACTGGCTTGTTCACTACCTTCTTCTTGATCATTTTCTATCTACGTCTCTTCTTCATCATCCTCCTCTTAATCACCATCAATTTCCTCTTCAATATCATCCTCTGCCTCTTCATCATTGTAATTTTCTTCTTCCTCATCATTTGTTTCTTCCTCATCTTCATCCTCTGCCTCTTATTCTTTCTCATTTTCCTCTAAATTGTCCTCTTTATCATTGGCTTGCTCACTACCCTTTTCTTCATTATATGTCTCTGCATTTTCTTCATTTTCTATTTCTTCTTCCTCATCATCATTCTCTGCCTCTTCATTATCTATTTCTTCATCATCATCATCTGCCACTTATTCATTTTCATTTTCCTCTTCCTCGTCATCTTCCTCTTCATCATTTGTCTCTTATTCCTCATCATCATTCTCTACCTCTTCATCATCATTCTCTTCTTGATCCGATGCTTTAGCAGAAGGTGAGGGAGGGAGGTTTTCTTGAGGAGAGGATTCATGTGTAAATGAGGAGTCATGGTCAGTGGGGGGTGATGGAGGAGTGGAGGGAGGTGGATGAGATGATGAGGGTAAATTTGGTTGATGATGAGGCTGTGGGTTTGTGAAAACTTCATGGGCGATGAACACTTCCCATGGAATACCATGTTGCTCTAATTGATGCAACACAATCATCTTGATAAGAGAATGGTGAAAAAGACTTTGCATTTGTTGTGAAGGAGGTCTCTTTTGCACAATGTAAGAAATCTTATCAATACTTATATAAATATAATAAGGCAAATGTAATAGCTTGGCCCTATTGAAGTGCATGAGCAGTCTTATGTGGTAGGAATAAAGCCTAGAAAACCTACCCTCACAAGTGAAATATTTCATGATGACTTTCATTAAGGGCACATATCTCTCCAATAGATGTGAAAATGGAAAAACGGATTTGCAGTCAACTTGGTATATAGGTTTCAATAAGGGTTGATAATGGCTCGAGTCCAAATTTTCCTATTTGAACCACTTTTCTCCCATACTAGGTATCCTGGTGGCCATGGAAATGGTATTGGTGGATAACTCAAAGTTTACCCCTGCTAGATGTAATTGATGGTCATGAAGGTTAAGGATAAAAAGAATGGTCAAGTCAGGATGACTTTAGACCTGTTGTACCCTTTCACAGAAGTCAAAACAACCCACCTCTTGGAAATATGCAACTATTATAGGAGAGGCCATCAATTCCTTGGTATTCAGTGGCTCAAATTTTTTCACCCTTCCACCCTTTTTCTACTGTCTTCTAGGCCCTTGGCCTCCCTCACCATTGCCACTATTACTTTCCCTTGACATTTTTCTCTTTTACTCTTGCCTTGAAGACCAAAACCCTAATTTTTCTTTGTGAAACTGATGGAGAAATCTAGGGTATTTTCCTCTAATTTAAATGACAAGAACTTAGGAAATGAAGGAGCTACATTTTTACTTACCCCTCAGAGTGTTATGGAACCTTTGGAGGTGACTTTGAGGAATTTTGTAGCAGATTGAGGGCTTGATTTGCTGGAGAAATGTTCTAGCTGAACGAGCAGTGCAAGCGCGTAGCACCGGGCCAGTCGCGTGGCTGCACGGGCCTTTCGGGCCACTGCTGAATGTGCAGCGTAGGTGAATAGCACCAAGTAGAGGCTGCATGGGATGTCGAGCCTATTGGGACGCTACTGAACGGGCAAAGGATCCGGGCCTGTCGAGAAATTTCCTTCGTGCAAGATCAAACACGGGTAGTAGGGTGAATGGGCTTGTTGGGCTTGTCTCTGTGCAGCGTTCGGTGTGTAGCACTAGGGCCTATTAGGTCAGCTTCGCGTGCAGTGCCAAATGCGTAGCGCCCGGGCTTGTCGGGTCAGCTCTGCACATTGGTTCTGTCGGGCTACCAGGTTTGCACAAAATGAAAACGTAGCATTCGTTCACAAGCACGCAGTGTACTGTTGAATTTTGAAAGGAAAGCACCCACAGGCACACAGCATGGTGTCTCAGGAGCGTAGCACAGGGTTTTCTTGCCCAATTTTTTCCATAAACTCACAATTTCACTTTGAGTGCTCTTCGATGATTCTTGTTAACAGAAAATGAGTTGTTGAAAAGCAAGAAAGGCTTTAATAGGTTTAGAAAATTAATTTCAAGTATAAAACCCACTTTTGTAATGTTTTCACCACTTTTAACTTTTCACTGACATTTATTTGTCTCTTTTGATGTAGGTGGATAGATGATCAATTTATCTTTTTGCTCCTTTGGTCTTGACAATAGGACATACACTAGTATCTTTGTAAACACTTTTGTTTTTCCTACTCTGAGCTCATTACTATGTTTTACCTTCTTTTGATTACCAAAAGTAAGTGGCTTAAAAAGAGAACTTGACCCACATCCTACTGATACTCTTTACTTTCTTCTTATGTAGATGTTGTCTGAGTGGCCAGACTTACTTTCCTTGGTTTTTTTATGCCTTTGATCATTTTTACTTTGGTAGGTGAACAAATTAACTTTCCCTCTGACCTTTGAAAATGTTTTAATCACTTGATAACTTTAGACCCCCACACAATGGTAATATCCTCACAACTTTTCATTTTTACTTTGGAGCCTATAGTCTATTTTTCGATCCTTTAATCCACTGAATGTAAATGGCTGAGATGAAAGCTGGCCCCTCGTTTATGACTCTGTTTGGCATAATGTAGATTTAATTAGGCTTATAAACTTTGATCTCCCCTTTATACTTAGTGCTTTCCTTCTTTCCCTTAGAGACTCATCAGTCACCCTATCAATTTCCCCAACTGAGTTACCTCTTGACATTCCTGCAGAAATGTCAAGCACACTTACCTTTTGCATGACTTGAAATTGGAAAAATAACTTTCTTTGGAGACCTCCTACTCTTTCCTGGGAAATCATGTGTTGCTCTTATTTTTCATTAGAAATAGGTCTCAGTATGAGAATAATAGAGCTTAAATTACTAATGATGACCTTACAACTCAGGAAAAACCTAATGATCTAGTGGTAGTGTTTAACTTGGTCTTTTGATTGGAATTAGGCTTAGGATATAAACAATGTAAAAATAGTGTTTTTTTCCAATTGGTGTATTTGAACCTATAGAGACTGATGTGCTTGACTGATCTAAAGATCCCATAGAGGCATTTTGATACCATCAATGCTTAAGATATCTGGTGAACATGGGAAAAAAGTAGGTTGGTTGGTGATCCTAGATGGCAAGTGGAAGAGTGAGGCAAGGTAAAACAGAGTACTGAGGTCATAGGTGACAGAATAGGATAAATATGAGTGGCATGAGCTCATGAGGGGTCCTTTAGGGGTGGTAAGATGACCATGACATGACAAAATAGTGAAACAATGAAAAATATATCTAAGGATAATGAAGGCAATGAGATTTCTAAAACTCATAATATTCATGAATCTTGTTTTTAGAAATCTAGGACTGATATTTAGTCATCTTCAAATAGTAAAAATTACTGATGACTAACAGTGGCTTCACTTGGGGAGGGTAGGTCCTTTTCAGGAGGTGTCTAGAACTTTAGATATCAAATTTCTAATTTTATGAAGACCAGTGCCTCATCCATTGGGCGGATTTTTCTTCTTTCATTTGCTGATATTTTTCTTTGAAGCTATGATCTCAAGAATCTGAAATACATGATTGCTTCAACTTCATGTCTACTTACCCAACCTACTTTGCCTAACATTTTTTCTTCCTTGGCTGCACTTAAATTGGTAAACCCTTGACATTATTTTCTTTTGAAAACAAAAACGAACTATCTACTTGTACCCTTATTGTTTCCAAGAGTTCAGATTATGCTAGCTCTTTTTATTCTCTACCTAGACTATTTGACTGTCAAGATTAAGTTGTATGACAGACTTCATTCTCTAAGCTATTGACATGAAATTGAAAACATGATTTGAACCAAGATTACAATCTGATTCAACATGGGATGTGGCATTGGGGCAAGCTACACACAGACATTATTTTTGTACAAACAAAACTAGAAAGTATGAGGGTTGTGTGTCATCGCTTGTTAATCATCCCTATATTTCTCCTTGGTTCGGATTTGAGCATTGAGAACCAACATCTTTTTCTCCTAATATATTTCTACTGACAAGTCAAGTTTTTAGGTGTTTTGACAAGTTCTCTTTCACTAACCTACCAACAACAAATTGAAAACATGTTTAGCAATGATTAGGCTAGATGACTGACCAAGAGTTGTTTGGAACAAGTAGTCACAGTTAGGCTTGCACACTTTCAGCAGTACTCTTTTTTGTGTATGGGGTTGTACCTCTTATTTAAATCTTCCCTCTTTTTCCTTTTCTCTATTTTCTCTATTTTTGTTTTTTATGATCTTTCATCATGCAAGGTTATGTACAATGAATGAAAGCTTCAAACTAGGACTCTTGACAAAAACAGTGCTTGAGCATCCTACCATTGACAGGACCTCCGAACACCTCTACTCCATCTAGATATTGTAAAAAGAAAGCATTATTACCTCTAGTTGAATGAATGATGTAAGGACCCTTCCACAAATTTTCAAACTTGCCATGTTTTCCTTTTTCTTCCCTCCTTGAATCCCATTTCAGCACTGCATCTCCAATGTGGAAATCATTTGCTTTGGTTCTTCTGTCAAATATTTTCTTTATGTTTTCTTAAACTGCTTGTGTTCTTTTGTAAACTTCTTCCCTTGACTGTTGCAAATGAATGTTTTGGTTCAGCCTTCTTTGCATGTCATTTTCTTCTGATTGAACCTCTTGAAGAAGCATCATAATCGAAACTCCCAAAGATGTTGGGAAAACAAAATCCATGCCATAAACCAGCTGATAGGGAGACATAATAATAGATTTCTTAGTTTTCAGTCTATCAACCCATAGTGCATGCACCAGTTTTCCATGCCATGATTTTTTGTTCTCTTCTAACAGTTTCTTGATGATTTTCACCAAACTATTGTTAGAGGACTTAGCCAGACCATTACCTTGAGGGTAATAAGTTGTAGAGTGCCCCGGTGTGATGTGATACTTGTAGCAGAAGTCCACCATTCTCTTGGACTTAAATGTTGCAGCATTATCGGTGATGATCTTCTCGGGACAGCTAAATCTAGACAAGATGTTGGTTTCAAGGAATTTTATGATGACTGAGTCGGCAACATTCCTTGAAGGGATGGCTTCTATCCATTTCTTGAAATAATCAGTAGCAGTGAGAATCCACTTGTGTTGGGAAAATGAGGCGGGATGAATTTCGCCAATGAAATCTAAACCCCACTGCTAAAAAGGAGTTTCAACACTAATAGGATGCAAGGGAAAAGGTAGTAGTTTTTTCTTTCCATCAAAGATTTGGAATTTATGGCAAGTTGCAGCTAGTTTATGTGTATTGGGGAAAGCATTTTATTGGCTTTGGTTTTCCAGTAGAGGTGACCTCCACACTCTCCTTCGTGAAATTCATGCATAATTCTATCTACATCATCTTCAAGCAAACATTTAAGCAATATGCCAACATAATTTTTCCAATACAAAGCTCCATCTAAAATGCAAAAATTTAAAGCTTTTTGTTTCAAGAATCTAGCTTTTGTTTTGGATAAAGTAGGAGGAACATTAAGATAAAGAAGCACATATAGAATATCAACATACCAGGATGAATTCAGAAATACTTCTTCAATGTGTGGAGCTGTGAACTCTTCCTGTTCCTCTAATACATCAACCATATTCATGTCTAATACTTGAAAATTTGATTCATCCATGAGTTTTTCGAGTCCTTGTCCTTTATCCAGTTTAGTGGGTCTGATTTATAAATCGTATTCTAAGATAATAGCACTCCATTTATCCCTTTTACCATCAGGGTCTTGATTCAAAATATCTTTAACAACCATGTGTGGAACAAAATCAATAACATGGGAGTGCAAAATGTAAAATCTGAAGTCCTTCAATGTTTTTATCAAGGCGAAGGCTTGTTTCTCCACGATGTTATATTTTAGAGGAGCGTCTCTTATTTCTTTGCTAAATAAGGATATGGGCTCTTCTTGTCCCATCATGTTCTTTTGAAGCAATACAATAGCAACAGTGTGTTCAGATGCAAAGGAGAAAATAAATAAATCCTTGGTAAAGTCGGGGTTGATTAGAACCGGTGTTTGGGTAAGGGCTTGTTTCACCAGTTCAAAGGATTATTTGGCTTCCATGGTCCACTTGACTCTTGCTTCTCTTTTCAAAATGTTTGTGATATTTCTTAGGATTTCAACGAGGTTAGGAATGAATCTTCTCAGGAAGTTTATCTTTCCAATGAAATATTGCAGCTCTTTAATATTTCTAGGATGGCTGATTTGCAGTATACCTTCAATCATTTTGGGGTCTATATTTATTCCCTATTCAGAGATGATGTGGCCTAGGAGCTTACCTTCCTAAAGACCAAACAATTTTTTCTTAGGATTCAGAGATAGTTCATACTTCCTACATTATTCGAAGACTTTCCTCAAGTGGAATAAGTGTTCTTCATCGGTTTTAGAATAGACAATGATGTCATCAAGGTAAATGACTATGGAGTAACCTATGTCTTCAGAAAAAGTTATGTCCATGGCTCTTTGGAAAGTAGCCCCCACATTCATTAACCCAAATGGAATTTTTATATACATGAATGTGCCCTAAGGTGTAATGAAAGAAAATTTGTGTTGATCACTTGGAAGTACTAGTACCTAATTGTAACCTGAAAAGCCATCAAGCAATGATATTCTCTTAGAGCCAACTACCATTTGCAATATATGATCCATTTTGGGCAAAGGATAGTTATCTTTTAGGGAGGCTTTGTTCAAATTTCTAAAATCAATGCATAGCCTAATCTCCCCGGTCTTCTTCCTAACTGACACAAGGTTTGAAACCCATTCTGAGTACATAAGGGGAACTATGATCCCGACATCATACATATTTTTAATATCTTTCTCAACTAAAGGTAGTAAGACAGGGTTTATTCTCCTCAATTTTTGTTTGAAAGGTTTCTAATTTTCCTTAAGAGGAATTTTATGTTGAATAATGCTTGTGTCATATGATTTCAAATCCTCATACCCCCATGCGAGCACATCTTTAAACTCTTGAAAAATCTCAATATACTTCTATTTTATATGAGGAGGAAGAGTCTTGGAGATTTTGATCATTTTGGGTTCCTTCATGCTACCTATGTTATATTCTTCCAAATTAGTCTTTGTGGGCTCCATCTTTGGTTAATTAGCTACATCATTAAAATCAAAAAGCTCTTCTAATGGTGCAAGGCCCCTTGGTAATGTGTCATATTTACATTGTAAAACTTCAAGGTCCCTTTGATCTAGATTTTCAAAAAATTCTGCCTTGTAAGGATGTTCAAGCAAATTTATATCAGTTGTAAAGGACAACTCTATTTTGTGGGCTTGTTTTTTAGCAAAGCAATCTTCTTCCTGCCCTAAGCTTGGTTATGGTATTGCAAAATCATTTTTAGATTGCAGAAAATCATTAATTTGTTTATCACCCTCAAATGCATGTCAATATTCTTCATTGTCAGGTACCGTAGGCCAGTTTTTTACTTTGACAGTGAACTGTTCATTTGCATGGGGTATTTGGCAATTGTTTGTAGCAAAGGAAAGCTCATTGGCAAGGTTGTTTTGAGCTCTAGGGATGAAAATGAGTTCATATTTCTCAAAGGTTTTTAGGAGGTCTAGGGCAGCATTCCTATACTCTCTTAGTCTATGCTTCTTAGCTGAATACTCCCCTTTGATTTTCCTAATGACCAATTCTGAGTCTCCTTGGACTGAAATTCTCTTAGCTCCTATGTCTTTTAGCAAATGTAAATCAAGGAGGAGAGCCTCGTATTCTACAATGTTGTTATTGCATTGGAAATCCAGTTTATAGGATTGGCCTTCATTTGTGTTATGTATCCAGATACCAGCTCCTGAACCAGCTTTGCTATAGGAGCCATCAAAGCTAATGTTCCTCAATGTTTCTAGTTCATATTTTCCACCATGTTGTTTTTCAGAGCTGCTAAAGCTTTAGCTACTGATTTCTTCATTCGGTGTTTGGTTTGACTGTCGTGGTGTGTCTGAATCTATTTCAATTTCATTTACCTACTCATCAATGTCCTCTTCATTACATAAAATGAATGAATCTAGATCTGAATGGATGGAGTAAAGAGGTGTGTTGTTTGGTCTTTCTTGGCTGCTAACCATATACTTCATGTGTGATTCTCGGTATAATCTCCTTGTTTGGTTAAAAACATGGATGGTATCATATGACATGTCTAGTTGAAGGTTCCCTTGAAGTTTAGCTCCCCAAGATCTAGATAACAGCATGCCATACTTGGGGGGAATGTCAGCTACTACTATGTCCATGACCAGACCTTTAGCATGAATTTGTGCCAGATTGACACATAGATCCTTGATTAAACCCAAACACTTGACTCTTATTGAATCAAAGGAATACATGTCCTTGTAAGGTTTGCTTATTTCTAGGCCTAATCTCTCCATCACCACCTTTGGCATGAGGTTGTGAGAGGCACCGGAGTCTAGCATGGCATTATGTAAGATTTTTTCATGTATGTCTAGGCTAACATAGAAATGGGGAATAGCTCTTTCTTGGTATTTTCCTTCTACTTCGGGTCCAAACAACAGCTTTGGTTTGTCATCATTCAAGTGTAGAGTGTCGGTATCATTTCCTATGTTCAAAACTTTAAAAACTTGGGACCTGTACATGTCTTGGGTAATCAGTTTGGTGAGAGGTAAGGTTATCTTGATTTTAGCAATCTCTCCTTCAAAACTGAAAGGTACTTGTGTTCTAGGCATATTTACATCAGTTTTATCAACCATAATTTTTTCTACAAGTTTGATTTGTTGATGCTGATTTGGGACTTTGGACAAAATATTTTTCTCAGGGCCACTAGTAGAGGCACTAGGGCAGCTTCTGTCACCACTTTGCTGGCTAGTTTTGTCTTTGTTTGGATCAGCTTTCTTAGCCATGGTGTTGGTATTGTCTGCTGTCCTGTTAGGATTATTTTCAGGGGTTTTCCTAACAACAGTGTTTAATTTATTATTTTTGGATATTTCTTGGTTCCTCTTGCTCCTAAGGTCATATTGCCTATGGACTTCCATTATGGAATTTTCAAATCCCAAATTTTAGTCTTCAGAATCATCATAGTTTGTTTCAGTTTGATCTGAGGAGAAGAAACCTTGTTCTTCTTTAGTGAGAAAAAAATCACCCTCATTATAAGATCCTATCAAGTTTACATGGTTTTCTTCCAACTGTTAAATATCTCTTTCCCCTTCATCTACATAGTTATCTTGGAAAGGGGGCCTAATCTGTTGGTCATTTTCCCTTTGTCTGATTTGGGGTGGGTCTCTTCTGAAGTTATGATTCTTATTTCTATTTTGGGGATTTGGTTGATTTTCCCTAGGAGTTGTTATTTCATTTAGGTTTATCTTCTCCATCATTCTCTCCATTGTTCTAACTAAGCTGTCAATCTTGGCATCATATGAGGAGGTTGAGGGCATAGTTTCATCTTTGTAGGTAACTCACTTTTCTAATATCATCCTAGCCCTTTTTTCAATGAGGTTGGCCTCTGCACTCACAACTCCCCTTTGCATTTCTTCTAAAGTTTGGGGATCTCTCTCTCTAATTGGTAGGTCATGTTGGAATCAAAACCTTCTAGAAATTTCACTATTGCTAGGCCTTGTGGGGGTTTCATGTGAGGTGGGAGGGAATTATACACACTATTGAACCTAGTGCAATAGTCTTGGATGCTTTCTCCGACATTTCTCTTAAGGTTGTTATATTCTGAGAGGACTTGGAGAGGGTTTTTATTAATTTCCCACTTGTTTATGAATGTTTTGTAGAGGGAGGGGAGATCATGTATGTTGTTAGGAGTCAAGATTTTGAACCATTTTTTGGCTTCTCCTCGTAAGCTTTGGGAAAAGATTCTCATTTTTATGGTCTCCTCTTCCAATTACATGTAGTCAAAGGCATCATTCATTTTATCTACATGTTGTTGGGCAATGGTAGAGCCAAGTTCGATGAAGTGGGGAATTCTAGATTGGTAGTCATTTGGTAAAGGTACCAAAGGTTGTGGTAACACTAGGGGGGCATACCATGCTGCCATGATGGGAGCGAATGGAATCCGAGGATTTACAAGGGGAGGGTTTGTGAGATGAGATGGAGTGGTTTGCACAGTGGTGGTATGAATGGGTGTGGTGGAAGTACTTGGACCAGCAAACTTATTCTCAGCAGACTTGGGATGAAAAAAGCTAAAGTGATGGAGAAGTTGAAAATCAGGTGGAGTGGAAGGAGAGGCTTCTCCACTAGGACTCTGTTGCAAATATATGGGCTCATGGTCAGTCTGGTCAATCATACTTTGTGACTTGGTTCTGAAAAGGTTTATTGTATGGTGGAAGTCAAACTAGGGATATTACAAGGCTGTAAAATGTTAAGGGATAGAACTTTCTCTATGAAATGGTCCTAACAGTAGTTGAATCTTTAGTTTTGGAAGTTTTCCACAAAATTCTTTCTGGGTCATCAACTATAGTAGGAGGCTTTGGGTCTGGATGAGATCTGGTATTGATCCTTTATGAAGCTAGATTTCAAACTCAAAATGTAGAGAGGCTGAAATTTTATGACTGCTTTCGAAAAGTTTACCTCTCTTAATTTTTGCTAAACTCACACAGCGTGTGACTAGAGATGTAAACTTCTCAGGGCTGATTCAACGCAATCCTAGGGAATTCTAATGAGAACTAGTGGATTAATAGGCCTACTGGAGGCTAGTGGAGTTGCCAGGTGGATGTTTTTAGTTGTTTTGAGGATATGTGTTTATGGTCCACCACCAATAACTGACAAAAAACCAATCTAAGGATTTTCTTGGGGTTTTCTGAGTTCCTTTATGTATCCCTAAGGTTCTATGAGTGTCCTCCAGTTGAGTCATCGTTTCTCTAGGATGGTGAGACAATTAAATTCTACTATTTGGCTAACAATTTGAGTTCTCTATGATTTGGTAAGGGTTTTTGAAGTTCTAAGGAGTGCTTAGATTGTCACTAACTCAGAAGGTCCCATTGTGATCGCCATTATGTTAGTCGATGAGGTGGTGATAAATCAATATTATTATTTGACAAGGGCTTCTAAATCTTATAAGGATGTATACGCTTGTTACTTACTCAGAAGGTCCCATCGTGATCGCCATTATGGTAGCGTCCCATGATTTAGAAGATTGGAAGACCAAATCCATAGGGTAACATCAAACCAGTCTTTAGAGTCCTAGGACCTAGCCTTCCTAGACATAGAAAGGGCTCTCTCTATTTTGTGCAAAGGATGTGAACTTGTTTTCTTTTAGGGTTTGATTTTAGGCTAATTATTAAGTTTAGGGTTTGTTTGTTTGTTTGGGTTGGGTAAATGGTTAATTAGAATAGATGGAATGAGATATTTCAAGTCATTGGGCTATGGAGTCTAAAAAAAGTCATGGAAGGTTCAACAATGGATCAGGGAGCATCACAGGGAAAATCTAGCATGGTTAGATGGATTCTCAAGGTTTGGTGAAATTAAATGAACATCAAGTTTGTGAAAATATTAGGGCAAAGGGAAATCAAGAATCCTTTGTCAAATACTTAAAATAAGAAGGGACTTCAACACTATTTAGCATAAAGAATTAATCAATAGACAAGGCACACCAATAACTCTTTGATTCAACTCATGCAAGTAAGCATTTCAGACAAACAATCCAATGAAATATAGAAGGTGAGAAACTCATTTAACTTCTAGTGATTTCACATTCAAGGTTAGAAAACATTTAAGATTAACACATAAATTTAATCAAGGAAGAGGGAACCCCTAGACATCATTGATCAGAGCTATAAAGATCTTTGAAAAAAAATTTCAAGCATGGAAAAAGGGTATGATAGAAACAGAGCCTCTTTGGAAAACCTAAACAATGGTACTTCAAAGGGAGACCTCAAAACAGTGTTTTAGTGATATCAAACAAGCAGGGCTTACCATAAAACATCTATGATATCTACTATATTAAACCATTCATAAGATAAACAATATTTGGTGGGTCTAGAGAGCAAATAAGAATTCTCTAAACTGACCTAGTAGAGGAAAACATAGAAGCAGTGAAGGATAAACATACCTAAGGTGTCTCTAAACAACATTTCTTAGTCTAAATATTTTATCCTAGTGCAATATAGAATGATGAAACACAATGATACACAAGAAAACAATAACTGAATATAAGCACATCACCATTAACGAAGCTCAGGGATCCTGCAAGCAAGCCTTCTCCATCAATAAGCAAAACAAGCCATTCACAAGCTCCACAACACCACTTTCTCTTCAAGCTCAAAAGTCTATGTATTACTCACAAGAGTCTAACCACAACCATAAAACATGAATCCTCAATGCTCTATTTAACAATCAAGGAGGAGAAAACCTAATATAGTCTCTAGAAGCCCATTGGATAATCAGGAATTTCACTATTGTCCTTGAGACCTTGCAAGGCCCAAGGCATAAAATATCTAAAACAAAATATCTTTTTGGGCACTTTTAGCAAAGAAATTGACATTTGGGCTCTACCAAGCCTCCAAAAACTTGCCAAGTGTACATTGTTGACTTTTCCTCTGTAAGTGCGCAGCACTGAGTTTTAGGATGAATTTCCATGCCAAAGGCGTAGCACTAGAACAAGAAACCTGGGTCAACTTGCAGCAAGGTTTTGAAGGCCTTCCCAATGTCGGAATAGGCTCCATGATGGATTTTTGGAAAGCCTGTTGAGTCTACTTTATATAAATACCCTTTTTTTCTGATTAGACCCATGAAACCTCTTCAAAAAGAAAAACAATTCCAAGGCTAGTAAAGGCACAACACCTGTCCTAAAAACTAGGCAGAAAGGTAAAAATTAGGGTGTTTTTGACCCTTTTGGAGGACCAAAACAACTCCAATTGACATGAAACTTGTGAGCATGCTATAATTGAGTTGAGGATCCCAAAATTTAATCCTTTCCTCCTGAATATGCTCTGAGAAAAAGCGTAGCACCATAGGTGCTACCCCCTTGGCCCTCCAAATCAGCAAAAAACCAAAATTTGTCAAAATTTTCCCAAATTTGGTGGATGTGTGCCTCATGGGTTTTGCGAGACCTGTAGAGAAGCTTGTGCCAAGATTCCAAGGTTAGCTTGGCCTTTTTCTTCTTTTAGTGCTTGGATCTTGGTTTGAGCCTTCTTGAGTTTAGCCCTTGCAATTTGATTTCTCTAGGCATAATGTTTAGGCATCCTTCTTTGGAGAACAATATTCTAATTTTCTTTCTTCAATTTAGCCTCCAAGTTTATGTTGGCTATTTCCAACCAAGGCTCTCGATCATGTGCTATCTCCATGGCCAACAACTCATCTAGAGGGAGTTGTTATGCTAGGGTTGATTCTTGTTCACTTTGCTTTTCCAATGCCTTTTTCAACCCCATGGTTCTAGGTCCCCTCCTAGATTGTCCTTTCTCGTCCTCACTCTCTTCATAAGTGCCCATGAACTCTTCTAGTTTTACCTGTGCTTTTTGGGATTTTTTTCTGGCCTTGATGGCTCTAGCCTCATAAATAGAAATTTATGCTCCTAGCTACCTGTTCTCCATATCAAGGGTATCATTTACACTCTTGTCCCTATCCAAATGTGATTGGAGGTCTTCAATTTGTGCATTTCTGTTCTGGAGGAGCAAGTTTGTGATCCTTGCTTCATTCTCCTCATCACTGTCCACCTGAATGATTTCAAACTCTCTCTCCACCTCATGATCTCATTCTTATTCCTTTATCTTTTGTTTCCCTTTGTCTAGTGGTTGAGTTGAGGTGGATGGCATGGTCCCTTTCCTTTTGGAGGCAACAAACACAAGCCTTGGCCCTCTTTGAGAGTTCAATGAAAGAGGTGTGATTGTGGTCTTGTTAGTGTCTTGATCATAGTCATGATCCTTGCTGTTGTCATTACCCTCTTCATTTTCATCATTTGTATCATCAGTCATTATGTTTGTTGCCTCATCATTGTACTCTTTTCTCTCAACATCATCACCACTTTCAACCTATTCACTGATTTCTGCATTGTCATTTTGTTCTTCATCAAAAATGCTTACCTCTTCATTGCTATGATATTCAATTTGACCATCAGCCCCTTCATTTCCTTCATTATTTTCATGACTTTCATTAGCCTCCTCTTGACTTTCTGCACAATCATCATCTTCATTTTGTTCAACTTTGTTGTTTTTTCCATCACTAAGACTTGCTTCATAGGTGTCACTATTGCTTTTATTTTCTGCGTTGTCCTCACTATCATCATCTTTATCTATGTTGCCTTTAGCTTCTACACTTTCCTCATTTCTACACTCGTCACCATCCTCATTATCGCCGGCTGTCTGATCGCTTTCTTCTTGATCATTTTTCTGTTTATCTCTTCTTCATCATCATCAATTTCCTCTTCCTCATCATCCTATGCCTTCATCATTGTCATTTTCTTCTTCCTCATTATTTGCTTCTTCCTCATCATCTTCCTCTGCCTCTTCTTCTTTGTCATTTTCCTCTAAATTGTCCTCTTTTTCATCAAGCCGTCATCGCCTTTTCTTCATTTTCTATTTCCTTCCTCATCATCATTCTCTGCCTCTTCATTATCTATTTCTTCATCATCATCATCTGCCACTTATTCATTTTCATTTTCCTCTTCCTCGTCATCTTCCTCTTCATCATTTGTCTCTTATTCCTCATCATCATTCTCTACCTC
The DNA here is from genome assembly GCA_034641835.2 of Pinus albicaulis. Taxonomy (NCBI): domain Eukaryota; kingdom Viridiplantae; phylum Streptophyta; class Pinopsida; order Pinales; family Pinaceae; genus Pinus; species Pinus albicaulis. The sequence goes on along the minus strand of CM076575.1, from coordinate 273,100,732 downwards.
TTCATCATCATTCTCTTCTTGATCCGATGCTTTAGCAGAAGGTGAGGGAGGGAGGTTTTCTTGAGGAGAGGATTCATGTGTAAATGAGGAGTCATGGTCAGTGGGGGGTGATGGAGGAGTGGAGGGAGGTGGATGAGATGATGAGGGTAAATTTGGTTGATGATGAGGCTGTGGGTTTGTGAAAACTTCATGGGCGATGAACACTTCCCATGGAATACCATGTTGCTCTAATTGATGCAACACAATCATCTTGATAAGAGAATGGTGAAAAAGACTTTGCATTTGTTGTGAAGGAGGTTCATATTGCAACTGTACTCCAAAAAATAGAAGAAAAGAGATATCAACGCCTTAGAAATGAGCCACTTCGAGGGGGAAACCTCCAATACATTACATAAATGAACAATTCTTGGATGATACAATTTACAAAACCTCCTTTCTATATAGGAGTCCATGGGGCCATAATGTAATCCTAGTGGGCCACAATGTAATCCTAGCCGACCTAACAATAATAATTTAAGGGCACAATAATAACAAAATGGTGGTTACAAGGGTACAATAATAACAATAAGGGGTTTACACTAACAATAATAAGGGGCTATACTAGTGATATAGGGACCTAACATGCCCCTCTCCTTCAAAAAAGTGTTGTCCTCAACACTTGAGTAGCTCCGGGTGCTTCTGTATAAAAATCTCATCCTCCCATGTAGAATCTTCAGTGGGTAAGTTCTTCCACTTGATGAGATACTCTGAAATTGATCGATTCCGTAGCTGTCGAGTTCTTGTTTCCATGACCGCTTCAGGTTCCAATATGATTTTTCCTTCCTCATCAAGTTCTGGCAATATTGTTTGAACTGGAAGATTTTCACCTATAACTTTCTTTAAGCATGAAACATGGAAAACTGGATGTACTCGCGAAGAAGCAGGAAGCTCCAATTTGTATGCCATAGTACCAATCTTTTGCAACACCCTGTAAGGACCATAGTACTTTGGCGATAATTTATTATCCTTCTTAGCTTGCTTGAGGGACATTTGTTTATATGGTTGTAGCCGTAAAAATACCCAATCTCCTACATCAAAACTTCTCTCGCCGCGATGTTGATCTGCCTGTTGTTTCATTCGATTTTGTGCCAAATTCAGGTTATCCTTTAAGAGTTGGAGAACTTCTTGCTGATGCTCGATGTGATCTTCCACTGCTTGAACCTTCGAATTTTCTCTTTAAGATGATGTGATGGATGGTGGATGATATCCATAAAGTGCCATAAATGGGGTCATTTTTGCTGCAGTATGGAAGGAAGTGTTATACCACCATTCAAGGAGAGGTAACCACTTGACCCATTGTGTTTGTTTATCAGATACAAAACAACGAAGATATCCTTCCAAACATTTATTTACTATCTCAGTTTGACCATCGATTGAGGATGATAAGATGAGCTATGAGCTAATTGAGTACCCAAACAAGAAAATAACTCCGTCCAAAAATTTCCAGTAAAAATGGGATCTCTATCGCTCACAATAACCCTTGGGCTTCCCATTGAATTTTCTGATAAAATTCGTCCCGACAGCTGTAGTCCTCGGATAGAGCTTTCTAATGATGTATCATATGCGTCAAACGGAGATAGTATGCCAAAGTTACGTCCCTGGGAAGTTGAAACACCAATTTTACCCAAACGGGGCCCATAGTTTTGGCGCTTCATCTCCTAGGGTTAGGTTTTTGGGATGTTTAGGGTTCTCCATTGTTTCTCAATAATAAATAGGCCCTCGCGCCTCATTGTAAAGCAGTTCAGAGGTCTGTAGCCACCACATCTCTTCTCAGAGATAGCTACCAGTACCCTAGCTAGTTTTATTTTCATTGTCTGTAAGCAAATTTCAGTTCTTTGATATTAATGAAATGAAGTGTTATTTCCGCTGCATCTCTGTATTTATGGTTATGTGTTTATTCTATTGCGTTCCTGCATAAATCCGGATCAATTTCCTTCTCATAAATATATTTATGTAAATACTTTCCTTTAATTGGACGACTTTCAAAAGCAACGGGTCTTCCTTCTTGCATTAAAACAACACCAATTCCATTTCATAAGGCATCACATTCCACAATAAAGGTTTTTGTGAATTCTGGTGCAACTAAGACCGGTGCTAGGCACATTGACTCTTTAAGATTTTCAAAGGCCTTAGTTGCTTCAGGAGTCCATGAAAATGCATCTTTCATCAATAATGTTGTTAGAGGTGCTGCTATTCTCCCATAATTCTTAACAAACTTGCGATAATACCCTGTTAACCCGAGAAATCCTCGCAACTGCTTTATGGTTGTGGGGACTTTCCATTCCTTAATTGCTTTAATTTTGTTAGGGTCTACCTTAACACCCTCGTGAGATACAATATGACCCAGATATTCCACCTCTTGTACTCCAAAGAAACATTTGGATGTTTTTGCATATAATCGTTTCTCCTGCAATAGTTTGAGCACCTTGTCAACATGTTCAACATGATCCTTCCAAGACCTGTTGTAGATTAGTATATCATCAAAAAATACTAGCACAAATTTTCTAAGGAAGGGTTTGAAAATGGAATTCATCAACCCTTGAATGTAGAAGGTGCATTGGTAAGGCCAAAAGGCATGACCAAAAATTCATAATGACCCTCATGAGTTCGAAATGTTGTTTTTGGAATATCTTTAGTCTTCATTCTAATTTGATGATATCCTGAACGAAGATCCAACTTGGTAAAATAAAGTTCTCCATGTAATTCATCCAATAATTCATCAATCACAGGAATGGGAAATTTGTCTTTAATGGTGAGCTTATTGAGCTCCCTATAATCCAGACACATTCGCCATGATCCATCCTTCTTGTGTACCAATACCACAGGAGCAGAGAAAGAACTTTGACTAGGTTGAATTATACCCGCCTCTAACATTTCTGCAATCATGCGTTCAATTTCGCTCTTTTGGAAGTAAGGATATCTATAAGGCCGGATGTTTGGAGGAACACTTCCCGGAATCAAATGAATAGCATGATCATGATCACGAATAGGTGGGAGTCCTTTGGGAGTTTCAAACACCTTGGAATGATTGTCCAAGACTTGTTGGAGATCTGCAGAAATAGATGATTTTGATGTTGGAACTTCTAATGAGCATAATTGTGCAATTACGCCTCGCTGTTCTTTCTTTAGAAGCTTTGTCATGACATTAGAGCTTATTATCCTTCCTGGCTTCCCCGCAATACCCCATAATTCAACTTCCTTTCCTTCTGAAAAAAATTTCAAGAAAAGTTCTTGAAAATTAAAAGCTACCGTCCCCAAAGATTGTAACCATTGTACTCCTAGTAAAACATCAACACCTCCCATAGGAATGGAAAGAATTGGACTATTCAATACATATTCCCCCATGGTTAGCTTGATATTATGGCATTTTCCAGAGCAATTTATAGTTCCTCCATTTGCAACCATCACTTGACATTCTGGTGCCGGGTATAGGAAACAATTCAATTCCTTGGCTACCTTACAATGAATAAAATTATGGGTACTACCTGAATCAATCAACACTATTACCTTTTTCTTCTTGATATGTCCTTCTATCTTAAGAGTTTGAGGAGTGGTAATTCCTACCAACGCATCACACGATATGGTCGGACTCATTTCTTCCTCTTCTAGGGTTGGTTCCTGGTGTATATCATCTTCTTGTTCATTTTCTTCTTCCTCTTCACAATCTATGTAAAATAATTTCTTCTCAGCACACTTATGACCTTTAGTGTATTTGCTATCACAACTGTAGAAAAGCCCTTTTTCTCTTTTTTCTTCCCATTGTTGTGGTGTCAACCTTGTAGGTTGTGGAAATCTAGGAGTAGCAACACTTACCTCTTTATAGAAGTGAGTGGTAGGCTTCCTTGTCGCCATAATTTTACATTCAATTTTTCTTGCTAACCTAAATGCCTTCTCCAATGAATCAGGTTCCAAAACGTGAACTTCATGTTGGATATTATCCTTTAAAGTACCTATGAAGAGATCAATCCCGTGTTCCTCTGGAATATCAGTTACCCTTATATTCAATTTTTGGAAGTCCTCAATTTACCCCCCCACTAAACTCTTTTGTTTGAGATTTATCAATTGGCTAAAGAAGGTGTTGCTCTTTGTATCCTCTAATGTGATATCATTTCCTTTGTAAAAATTGACCAAGTGACAATTTTTTTATGGGAGCAAATCCATCGATACCATACAAATGTATTTTGTTCTAAATGTAAAGTTGCAATGCGTACCTTTTGTGTGTTTTTCACATTATGGAGATCAAAATATTGCTCCATCTGTAGTATCCATGTTACAGAATCCTTTCCATCAAACTTCCTCATATCTATTTTTGGAATATGGTGGTTCTTCCCACCAACATTATATTTTATGAAATCATGATTAACATTTATTTTGTTCTCATCATGAGTTTCCTCTACTATCTTTTTACCATTAGGAAACATTTCTTGTATCAACTTTGTCAAACCTTCCATGTCTGCTTTTAGATCATTCTTCATGTTTTCAATTTTCTCATCGATCTTAGCTTCCATGTCATCCATCTTAGATTCCATGCTAGCTTCCATGCCATCTATCTTAGATTCCATGCCATTCTTCAAACCATCCATCTTAGATTCCACACCTTTCTTCAAACCATCCATCTTAGTTTCCACGCCTTTCTTCAAAACTTCCATGTCATGTTTTGTTGCTCTTTGCGAGAGCGAAATTTGTTGCACTTGCTCTTGTAATTTTGATATGTCATGTTGTCATTCTTCGTCTTCATGAGTCATAGTAGAGCCTTCTAAAGGCTTAATGGGTGTTGAATTATTTTTAGGGGCCATTTTAGAATCCAATACTGATATCTATTCTACAATAAGCCCTTGGAATCAATTCAACTTGATTCTTCAAACAAGAATTATGCAATTCGGGAAAAAAAATACACACCTTTTACTTGCTTTTGAGGAGCTCTATATTGAAATTGAATTATCTATATAATTGCGGATCCTAAATATCTAAAATTCGGCCTTGTAGTAGCCCTCTAAAGCTTCTTTAAAATGTCACAGGTTTGACCTGATTTGGATTCTTCAAGACAAAGATATGTCCAATCTCCCACAACGACCCAATTATGGACTAGTTCAGTAGAGCGAACTTGTACGACTTGCCAGGTCTTCCCGTTTCCTCCTTTGGCTTTGAAATTGATAGACATGAAACTAAATTCCGTGTACTTGCAACCAATTTTTACATCATTCCAATCCGATGCTCAAAGAGAGAGTTATGAAGATTTTCCCACGATAACCTCTTTGAGATGAAATTTAGGAGCCTGAAAAAGACCTAACTTCCACAGATCACATCTCCGAAACTATTATGAACCAAGCTCTGCAATTTTGTGACAATGTTCCTCAGGATTTTGGCTTCGCTCTCCAAAAATTTCATCTTTTGAATCTTCGCAGAAAAAAAATTTATAGCGAAAATTCCGCGATGACCTGTTTAGGTTAAATTCAGGATCCTGCAAAAAGCCCTAACTTCCACAGATCATATCTATGAAAATATGGCAAACCAAGCTCTGAAATTTTGCGACGATGTTCCTCAGGAATTCGGCTTCGCACTCTAAAAATTTCTTCTTCTAAACCTTCATAGAAAAAAGTTATAGAGAAAATTCCACGATGACTAGTTTGGAGCAGCAAAAACCCTAGAATCCAAAGCTCTGATACCAAATGTTGTGAAACCAGCTCCAAAAAGAGAAGAAAAGAGATATCAACACCTTAGAAATAAGCCACTTCGAGGGGGCAACCTCCAATACATTACATGAATGAACAATTCTTGGATTATCTAAATTACAAAACCTCCTTTCTATATATAGGAGTCCATGGGGCCACAATGTAATCTTAGTGGAGCCACAATTTAATCTTATATGACCTAACAATAATAATTTAAGGGCACAATAATAACAATATGGGGGTTACAGGGGTATAATAATAACAATAAGGGGGTTACACTAACAACAATAAGGGACTATACTAGTATTATAGGGACCTAACAAAATTTCAGTGGATAGAGACTGGAAGGGTGAGGGAACAATACCCTCATCCACATGATCAGTAATTAGAGAGCTTTTGGGTTCCAAAAGGCTTCTAGTGGGGAGGAATGATTAAAGACCCAATATTTTAGCTCAAAAATGAAAGTGATCATAATTTAATGAAAATAGAATGACAACGACTGGCCTGTCACAAGGAATCCAACACAACTAGTTTTGTTAAAAACCGAGTTTGGATGAAGGAGTTACGGTCTTCTGATCGCCGTTTAGAATAGACAAATTTTTATAAAAAAATTTACATAACAGGTACAGGCTCATGCAATGGCAGCCCAATCAACATTTAGGGAATCTTCTTCAGTTTTTTCCAATGGGATTGTGACAAGTGCCACTGCAGGATTCACCAGTTTGGTTTGTGAAGGTGAAATTTGTCCAATGACCTCTTAAGGTTGAACTTAGGTTCATAATTTTTATGTGTTGGAAGTTTTTTTTAAAATTATTTAAGGTTATATCTATATATATATATGGTTTTTTTAAAATCATATATATATATATATATATGTGTGTGTATATTTCATTTTTTATTTCAAACCTTAATTAATATTAGAAATTCCGCATATATATATTTTTATTAACCAAACCTTAGTTCAAAGGGTCTGAATCTAAACATTAATGGTGGTATGGCATATTTCATATATATATATTCAAGTTTGTTTATGGCACGTATTATCACAGTTTGGATGGCAATAAACTATGGTCTAAACCATAGGAGCGGATTAATCATGTAGATGTATTATACACATATATTTGATGGCATTGTTTCAAAGGTTTTATGTTAATGATTAATACAGATGGCGTTATTAATATTTCGTTGCAAAACAATGTAACAAAGGTCGAGGTTGGGGTTTGACCCCGTGATCTCACCCCCCAACACTCAACACCTTCACCAATGCGGCGCAGCCCGGTTCCTTAAAATACATTGCGCAAAACCTATACTTGAAGGTCTATGCAGGTTCTGACGGCGGAAGGAGGGGGCCAACCCTCCTCCACGTGACCAAAACCACATGACTGTGTTCCAACACTTTCCACTAAGCAGATTTTAAGCCCATTATTATCCACCAAATGACGGGATTAACACTAATTAATTTTCTCGTAACTAGCGGCGGATTTAGAAGACGCCACCATTTTCGGTGGGAATTGCCAATTTGTTGGAGTTAGCTGAAGTCCTTCCAGATTTGGAGGAGAAATTAGGGGAAAGTTTGTTTTTTTTCCATAACTGAGTCAATTTTCGACCAAATTGAGCTCAGAAAGAGTCATTATTGGCTAATTGGCATGATATGAACACATTGGAATAGGTTGTAGAGGCAACGGAGCTCATCTACATAGGTTTTTGTTGTCTTGAAGAATTTTGAAGCCCAGGGCCACTAGGAGGGAAGGCCATGCCTAGAGCATCTGGTAACCAAATTGAGTAAATAAATAGTCATTTCTGATATATTTAGACATTTTGAACTTATTGGAATAGGTTCCAAGATAGTTTGATGCATGTAAACAGAAATTTGAGCATAATTGAGCTAATACAGAGGCCCAAGATATGAAGTTGGACCAAGGAGATGTGCCCCGGGAGGGGTGGACTCCTTCTTCAAAACTCTGTTTTAATTGATTAGTTGTTATGGTTCGTTGTTATTTATGTTGTTGCTATTCAGCCATTTAAATTCATACTTTATGCTTTCAAATTCACTCATAAAACTCAGTTTTAATTACCTCTTTGAAACACATAAGCAACAAGGGAACCTACACATCAAGCATAAGATCAACAAATAATTTTTATATCTGAAAATGAAATTAGCACAAAAAAACTAACATTCAAATTCAGATCATTCACTCACACAAAAGGAATCAAATGGTTGAGTTCTTCTCAATTTTCTTGACTTAGGTAAATGGATCTCTCACTAGTTTTCTCAGCTATCACAACTTAAGCCTATACTATGAGGTCTAACTTTTAAACACATGTTTACAAGGTTAAAATTTCACAATGGTTCTAAGTTGCAGATAGTTTAGGTCTCTATCTCCAAATCGCTACAATCCTTAATCCCTTCTCAACATGAGTAACTCCAAAACTAACTAACCTCTTTCTACCCGCATGTGCTGCTTCATGCGAGAGAGTTATGAGGCCCCATTTTTGGGCTGCGGAGTCAATAAAACTTTTTCATGAGGTACGTGGCCTAGAATTGGGTGGATCTAACACCTCCTTCCTCATTCCCACATAAATTCTTTGGCAGTTGGTGGTTCAACAAGAAACATCAAGGGGTCAAAACATTAAATTCAGAGAAGGTAGGAAACCTCCCAATACCACTTATAGGCTTCCTAAGCAAGCAATATTTCCAAACATGAAGAGCCAAGTAGGATTTTCCTTCATCTTCACAACTTTAGCAGTTTCATAATTAAATCAAATTATTTACATAATATAGTCTTGGAAATATATCCATGTTGGATCTTTAGCATTATCAAACTTTAATTACAGTAAAAAACTTAGGGATTGAAAAAAAGGATATTACGTTCCCCTCCTCCTTAAAGGAACACCATCCTTAGTGCTCTACTATCCATAGAATTGAATTTTATATAGAAAAAAAAATTGGCACACATTTTTCATGGCATCCTCTAGCTCCCATGTTTCTTCATTTGGTCCAAAGTGGTTCCATTGCAGCGTGACCTACATGATGATTCGGTTCCTTACCTTGGTCTTTCTCCTGTCGAGTATGAACTATGGTTATGATTGTACTTCTCACTCAAGTTCTTCATGTATCAAAGTTGAATCAATAATTTGATTAGACTGATGTATATATCTTGTAAGTAATGAGATATGAAACACATCGTGTGCCTTCATTTTGGGAGGCAAGGCAAGTTTGTATTATATTGGTCCCACTCTCTCCAAGATATAGAAGGGTCCATAATATCTTAGTGCTAACTTGGCACATGATCCCTCTCTTAAGGAATGTCTCTTTTTCCTAATTAAGAGATATACACGGTTTCCTACTTAAAATTCTTTATGCATTATATTTTGGTCTGCATAACTCTTTTGTTGGTCTTGTGCTAGATTCAATTTATTCCTTATGATAATTACTTCCTATTCCACTTATTTTAACATTTTTTGGCCATATGTGACTTTGTCTGCTGGATTATCCCTGTTGATTGAGGTATTTCACTTTATGCCATACAGAGCTTCAAAATGATCATCTTTAATTACTATTTATAGCCATTATTGTATGCAAATTCCACTAAAGGCATAAATTATCCCCACTTCATGAGTCGGTGCATGACATACATCCTAACAATGTCTTCCAAAATTATGTTTATTCTTTCTATCTATCCATCACTATGAGAGTGGTATGTTGTGTTGAAATATAACCAGGTTCTAAATCCCAAAAATAAAGATTTCTAAAAATTAGAGGTAAACTTGGCATTTGATTAGATAAAATCTTCTTAGGCATGCCATGCAATTTGAAAATATCCTTCATAAAAATCCATGCAATATTAATTTCCTTAAAAGTGTACTTTACAAGTATAACGTCAATTGTCTTGCTCAACTTATTTACTACCACCATGATCACATCACACTGCTTGGAGGTCCTTGGTAATCTAATGATGAAGTCCATTGATATGACTCCCCACTTCTATTCAAGGATTGGTATTGGTTGTAACAATCCCACTAGGTGCTTGCATTCCACCTTAACCTGTGGACATTATAAACATTTCGAAATATATTCAACAATTTATTTCTTCACCATTAGCCAATAATATAGTTGCTTGGTGGTTTTTATCATATTTTGATATTCTGGGTGACCTACATGTGGTATATTTTTAAACTCATCCATTGTGAGTTCATTTAATTTAGCCACATTGGGTATGTACTACATGCCTTTGAACAACAATAATCCATCCCTAGTTAGCTGATAGTTTTATTTGATTGGCCCCTGAGGCTCTTGCTGCAAGCATTTAATTAAATGTTGGAAGTGTTATATTCCTATAATGCTTCTTTAATCCTTTCCTTGATGTCTATCTCATAGGTGCTTAGGGATTCCAAGCGTATCAATTGCATGCTTATGCTTACTGCATCAACCATTCAATTTTATTTTCCATTAATGTGCTTGATTTCAAAATGAAATGCACTAAAAATGGCCATCCATTGCAACTTGTTTGGAATTCAATTGGGGCTAATTAAACAATACCTCATCCCATTGTAATATGTCATTAATATGAACTTTCTCCGAAGCAAGTAGTGCATCCACATTTTTAGAGCATGTAAAATGACTGAACGCTCCAGATGACATGTTACATAATTTTTCTCATGCTAATTCAATTCCTTATACTCATAGTTGATCACATGTCCATCCTGCATGAGAACTCTATTGAGTCCCACTTTGCAAACATTTGTGAAAATAAGAAAGTCTTTATCTAGGCATGTAAGCTTCAAAAAAAGGGTATATGTGAGAAGGTGCTTTAGCTATTTAAAGCTATGTCCAATGAAATACCACACCCTTCTTTTGCAATATTGTAATTGGGTTCCCAATGATTGAGAATCCTTGAATGAATCTCTTGTAATATCTTGACATCCCAAAAAAATATCTATCTTCTGTTACATTCCAGGGAGTAGGCAACTCTAGTATGGTCTTGATCTTTTTGGGATCAATTTACACTCGTCTTTTGGAAATAACATGACCTAAGTAGTGCACTTCAAATTGGAAGAAATCACATTTGTTGAGATTTTCATATAGCTAATGCTCTTGTAGCTCTTGTAATATGATCTTGAGGTGTTCCTTGTGCTCCTCATTGTCTTTAAATACTCCAATATGTAATCAATAAATACCAACACAAACTTATCCAAGTATTTTCTAAGAACATTATTCATGAGATACATAAATTTGGCTGGTGCATATGTCAACCCAAAAGGAACCACTACGAATTCATAGGCCCATATATGGTCCTAAATGAAATATTGTGGATATCCTCATCCTTGATCCAAACTTGATGATATTGAGACCTCAAATATATCTTTGAAATCATTGTGGCTTTTCTCAGTTGTTCGAATAAATTGTCAATCCTAGGCAATGGTGTGGTAGTGGATTTACTACCACACCAGACGGTTTTTAGAAAGCTCCTCTCACATGGGAGTCGAGTATACAGTTTCATTGGGAACTTGTGGAGTGACATCCCCACTCCCATGGTACTATTTCTCATTTGATTATGCATGTCTTGGGACCTTTTTGAGAAGCAAGGCTCATTGTGAGTAATCTCTTGAGAGGTTTTGAGCTTAGTTACCTTGCCTACATGTATGGTCCTGATCACACATGTCACTTTATTCATTTGGTAGTGAGGTAGTAGATTTATTGGTATATATTTAGGTCTCTACCCAGGTGATTGTGGGTGGGAATTTGCCATGGTACCTAAGGCATACGTCAATCACCATATCAAATTCTCTTGTGGGGTGACACTCAAATCCATCAAGGTCACTTGGGCTGGCCAAGGATGATACAAGGAGGTTGAGGTAACTGATGCTCAACTCTTTGTAAGTCTAAGATCCTTGGGTATTTCATTTCATCACCTCAAGAGTCTTGGCATTGATGAACTACCTTTATATGTGGTTTTATTGTTGTATCTCTTAGGATTGTAACAACCCTTTTCCCTACCCCTCTTGTAAATATGACTATGAGTTGTAATTCATGTAAATAATGTGAAAATATAAATGATGTATGGACTAAGAAGAGGACATGGATTCATCTTTTGTGGACGAGGAGTTGCTTGGGAAATGAGTAAACTCAAGCCACTACATTTAATTTCACCACCTAACTCCATGAAGAGTTTATGACATTATTGGTGCAAGCAATGAAGGGGAGTATAGGATGCCTAGTTGAGGAGGACAAGCTCATGTAGTCCCTGTAATGGAGAGATGTGTTGAGAAGTCAACATGCAAAAGGATAGGAGACATACAAATAAGGAATTCCAACTTTGGGAGCAATGGATACATGAATGGGGGAATGGATAGACAAGGAACATGAAGATAACAAGCACACACATTGAATGTGAGAAATATCATGAAGGAACATGAAGGAACAATAGGTGAAGCCATTGTGTAGTGCTATGTATTCCCGTGTTTTTTATCAGGTGGAGACTCAAGTTTTCTACATTCCCATGAAGCTTATCAGGTGGAGGCATAGTGTGCTCTAGATTCCTACATGTTGACAGGTGGAAGCATTGTGTTCTTTGGAATCCTGAAGTGTGAAGTGGGTACTAGAGACATTCTAGGTTCTATATTTTTGTTATGTTTGGACGGTGGAGACACTATGTACTCTAGACTTTGGATTGCAAGTTGATGCATTGTGTTGTTTCAATTTTGATTGAGGCCATAAAAATATTTCCCTTCAACTCCCAATGTTCTATAGAGTTCATCCCTTCCTTTATACATTGTATTTATTGTTTATTACTATTCTCATTTTTCCGTTCATGGAAAGCTTCTTCAAGCTAAGTTGGAATAGAAGATGTAATAAAATGTAAACTTGAGGCTTCTTCTATTCTAGAAAGAGTATGTGCTAATCTTTTATGAATGAAGTTATGGGTACTAAGGGATGGAGGCTAGTAGTTGTGTGGCCTCCCTATGTGGCCCAATTTAGACAGGTGGCATACGCAGTAAGTAGTACGAAAGGTGGCCATCAGGTGGAGGCGTGTGTTACCTTCCCGTAGTGGACCCAACATTTGGTTTTGGCGCCAATTAGGGTTTCCTTTGTGACAATTAGGGTTAGGTTGTTTGTTTGATGTTCATTTTTGTCCAGGCTCGATAATGGCTCGTTATGGGTACTACTACAGTTAATAAGTAGTATAACCTTTTTCTTCTTAATTTAACCTACACTTTTCACAGTTTGAGGTGCACATAAACATGGTAATGCCTAATATGGTCACAATGTATATTTTTCCCACATGTCAACTATGTATCCTTAGAATTCTTTTAAAATTGATTTCAAAATTAGTTGCAGACCCTATCTTCAAAAATTATAATGAACCATAATCTCAAATTTTAACCACCTATATTATGATGTTTGATCTCAGTCTCCACAAAATTTCACTATCTGAGACCTCCTAGAAAATTAGTTATAGACCTCCTAATTTGTATGAGATTAATTTTAGTATTAGTCACAAAATCTATAGTAAATCAAACTTAAAATGTTGATCAAGGCTCAGGATTCTGTACACAACAACAATAGCCAGAAAGAAACTGTCTCCAATAAGAAATACTCAAGGTTTTCCTTGCAACCTAAAGAGAGATGAAGGTAACCATTATAACAATGTGAATTCATAGCAATTAAGCCCCTAAGAAATAGATGGTCCATATGATGCAAAGAAAAAATCCATGTTGAGAGGGCCAAGGCTCAAGATTATGTACACAACAACAATAATTAGAAAGAAAGTGGCTCCAACTCAGTGGAATATACAAACAAATTATTATGACTTCAGTTATTAAACCACCTACAGCATGAAAGTCTAATTAATTGACTATTTTTCCACTTAACTCCTTAGAAAAACTACGAGGAAACATGGAGACAAACATAGAAACAATCCAGATATCAATCACGCAGAAACAAAGGGAAAAACAACCACCATATACCTAGCTTTATCCACCTCACTTGAACTAAAAAACAAGCAACAATGTACATCGTAATATAAACATTCATGCATTTATCTCTATACAATGGATAACAAAACTATATCTAACCTTGAACTATAAAAATTCTCACTAGCTCAAACCAACCAACCAAGAGTGTATCATATTATAATAGGTAGAAAGTTATAGAAAAGGACACTAGAGACTGTTATACAGACTAATTATTATGGTACTAAAACCCCGTTTTTTTTTTTCACAGAAGCCACAACTACTAAATTGCATCACAAAAGGCAAGCAAGCCACTGAAAAACCCAAACAATGCAGAAACCCCCAATTTTTTTTCAACCTAAACCATATAAGCCACCAATTAAGCCACATAAACCACAAATTGAAGTCACATATACTCAATTCGTTCACAGAAGGAACACAAGCCACCGAAAAACCCAACCAGTGCAAAAAAACCCCCCATTTTTTTTCAACCTAAGCCACAGAAGCCATGAATTTAAGCCACAAATACTCAATTCATTCACATAAGGAAAACAAGCCACAAAAAACCCAACCAGTGAAAAAAACCCCCAATTTTTTTCAGCCTAAGCCACAGAAGCCATGGATTTAAGCCACAAATACTCAATTCGTTCACAGAAGGCAAACAAGCCACAAAAAAACCCAACCAGTGCAAAAACCCCCATTTTTTTTCAACCTATGCCACAAAAGCCACAAATTTAAGCCACGTATACTCAATTCGTTCGCAAAAGGCAAACAAACCACTGAAAAACCTAACTAGTGCAAAAACCCCATTTATTTATTTATTTATTTTTATTTTTTATTTTTTTCAGCCTAAGCCATAGAAGCCACCAATGAAGCCACAAAAGCCACAAATTTAAGCCACATATACTCAATTTATTAACAGAAAGAAAACAAGCCACCGAAAAACCCAACCAATGTAAAAACCCCCAAATTTTTTTCAACCTAAGCCACAAAAGCCACCAATTTAAGCCATCGACACTCAATTCGTTCACAAAAGACAAACAAGCCACTAAATTTGTTCTCATTACACATTCTGCAAACTAATTAAAAGTTTCCCATAACAACATTCCCATTACACATTCTGCAAACCAATTAAAACATTCCAAATACCCATTATAGAGAAGACAAACCAATTAAGCCAATTAAGCCACAGATACTCCATAGAAGGCACAAAAAGCCGAAGATTAACACAAAGATGAATGATGTGAATATCGAGCAAATAGATGTGTTGACAAACACAATTGCAGGTCTCGCTGGCAGGATGAAGAATCCTATCAGGGAACGATGACGCCAAGCTCCAAACGGCTGTTGCACCAAGCCGACCATGGTGTCCAATGTCGAGTCAAACAGGGTCAAGCGAGCAAGAGTCCCTGAAGAAACGTCTCTCTGAAACCCAACCACATTTGGCGACATACAACACAAGGGCCGAAACCCTTTACTGCGTCCATACCCCACCTTGGCGGCCGAACAACACACCATAACAACTGAACAACACATTGCATCAACCGAAGAAGATGCCATAACAACTAATAAACCCTCCCTCACCTCACCATTAACGAACAACTCACACATAATACAAGCGACGGTCACACACAACTACCGATAGAGCAGAACGAGCCACTATTGAGCTTGGACAAAAATGAACGACAATGAAACAACTTAACCCTAATCATCGCAAATGAAACCCTAATTGACGCGAAAACCAAATGATAAGTACACATGCCTCCATATGATGGCCACCCAGAACTCTACTTATTGTATATGTCATCTGTCTAAATTAGGCCACATATAGAGGCCACACAACCATTGAATGAATGAATGAATGAAATTTTAACGTCCACGAGACTAAAAATAGTCTATGGGACCACCAACTTCCTTGTTTTTTGCCTTCTGTAATTCAATCCTTTTCTTACTCAAATTGATGATGAGCTGACCCAACCTTCTAACAGTTCCATCACTGAAAAGACAATGCCACGGAATTGACGCTAACATACCGCAGTAACCGTTCTTGATGTCTTTGAAAGTGTCACATTCCAAAATGAAATGTTTTTCTGATTCCACTGCGCCAGAGGTGCAAAAAGTACATACCCTTTCTTCCTAAGCTTCTTTAGGTCTCTTCCACCGTCCCGTTTCACACTGAAGTTGATGTGAGTTAGTTCTTGAGCAATAAGAACCTTTGCTCTCCCCGGAATGCTAGCTCCAATGTATTCTTTTTTGTTGGAGATCAAAAGTGGGGTTGGATTTCTGAACATAATACTTCTTCTTTCTACCCAAGTCTTTTCCCCATATACCCTTACGGAACTTCTTTAGCACAAAATTATTTAACTCCTTGCTATTTGTGGGACATGCATTCAGGGAAATATTCCATTTTTGCATCCATTTGTTGTTTTGTCTCATCCATGATTTCTTTCTTTCACTCATACCTTCATTGAAGATAACTTTCGGCCATCTATCTCCTCCCATTTACTCAATTCTTTTTAGATACCTTATAAGACGCACCATGACAATTGCTTCGATGGGAGCTGCCCCTATTTCACTCAACATTATTTCATAGGGAACTGAACCTTTTATTTTGAACTTGCTCACGATCAAACGTTTTTGAATGTTTTGAATTTGTTTCCATTTTGAAACAGAGATGCTGCAGCCCACAATTCACACCCATATAATATCACTGGACAAACTAGGCGTCCAAAAAGTACTTTGATTGTGTTCCAATCCCATAACTCTGCCTCTCTACATCTATTTTGAAGTGCATATAATGCTTTCCACCCTCCTAAAATTCATTTCTTTCTGCAATCCTCCCAATTAAGCTTGTTGTTGAAATCGTTCCCGAGGTACTTGTATTCATTTACTTCTTCAAGAATGTTGCCTTCAAAGAAGAACTTACGCTGGCTTTGCTTCCTTTTATTAGAGAAAATCATTATTTTGGTCTCACTAGTATTGACTTGCATTCCCACCGCTTTACAAAAATGCTCAACAACATATAGGTGGAGGACCAAATTTCCTGCCCTCGGGAGAGAATCGTCCGTCAATTCTGGAAGCCCTTAATGGTCCGATTTTTACACGTTTCAGTCGCCCTCCGTAAAGTTTCGCGGCAACTCTGAAACCACTTTCTGTACAAGCAAAACTGCCCAACCCGTAATGCAATCAGCTTCCGTAATGCCCACTGATTTCTTATGGCACCCTTACCTACGTGAGGCTAGGACCTACGTGGGAGTGAGCTGGCAGAGACCCACGGTCTAGCGGGTCTGACATGGCAGAAATAGATTACCGAGAAACTCCAGTTGAAAATATAAATCTGACAGCAACTTTATGCTGGCGGTTTCATTGTTTTCAAACTTTCGCAGCAACTGTCCAAATCGCGTCAAGCTGGTAAGCACATTAAAAACTACAGCTCTCCCCCACCGTCTGTATATTCGGCAGCCAAGAACAGGTGGTATTTTGGCGCATTAAATAATTTAACGAATTTAAAAATTCTAAGAAGTCGGTGCAGTACATGAATCCATGAATCGTTTATCACATTGTGAAAACATATATTTCAGCGAGTTAAAGCAGGTTGACTTGCCGAAACATATGCACCATCCAATAGTGGTTTAGTAATGAAATGAAAGTGTGGCGTGGGACTGAAAATTTAGTGAGAGGGTGGGAGTTCTCCATCGTAGGTTTACAAATCAATTCGATTGCCCACTATGACAAATCGATACCTTCACTTTGGTGATGAGTTCGATCATACCAACCACAAGTTATATGAGTTATATAAGGGCTTTTTATTTGGTGAAGATTTTTCATGGCGAATTTTGTAATTTTTGAATTTTTTGAAAAAAACAAGTAGTTGGAATGTTTGAATATTTTTTTTTTTTTTTTGGAAATAGATTTAATATTATTAAAAAAAATTTAAGCATCTAAAATTTTGAAGTTTGATAGATATAATTTATTAGTAGAAATTCTTTCGGTAATAATCACATGCAAAAGAACGTGGTCTACGCGTTTCGAACCAACCAGTGTGGTTCATCATAAGGACTATGTGATGAACCACACTGGTTGGTTCGAAACGCGTCGACCACGTTCTTTTTCATGTGATTATTACCGAAAGAATTTCTACTAATTTATATTATGGATCACAGAAGCTTAGATTCCAAAAAAAAGATATAATTCATATTTTCAAAATTTTCTGCTGAATTTTTTTATAATCTTACTAGAATTGTTAGTTATTTTATGGATTTTTTAAAACTAAATGCTTAGTATGTCACAATAGAAAGATAAATATATTATTTTATTTTAAAAAGAATTTGACTTTATTTATTTCACTTAAAGTTATTAGGAAAAAATTCTCCTCTTAAAAGGTAATGGTGAGTAATAAGTTTAATTTCATTGGTTAAACATGAGACTTTTTAAGATGAGATGGTTATCACTTAAACATGAGATTTTTCTAGAAAGCCATAAGTTTGACTTTTTGGTTAAAATATGCTTTGTTTTTGTTTGTTTTTTTAAATAATTTAATTTTTTTTTACTTAAAAGTTTAAAGGCTGGCTTTTTTTTTTCTTTATTCATTTATAATTTTTTTTTTTGTTCAAAGGTTAGTTTTTTTCTTCTTCATTCATTCATAAATAATTTGAAAGTTGTTAGGTTGAGAATTTCCTTTTAAAAGATAATGATGAGTATTAAGGTTAGTTTAATTAGTTATCACTCAAACATCACATTTTTTTTTCTTGAAGAGTTAATGAGTTTGACTCTTTGGTATCATCAAAATTAGGTGTTTAGAACTTAGAAATCAATGATTTATCTTAGTTGGTGAAGTTTTTAGGGTTTCTTATGCATGATTTTATGGAGAAAAAGAGGGAAGAAAAAACAATTGTGATAAATTATGAAGTTTAGAAGTGGGGTTGCGTTAAAGATCTTATTAAAGGAAACATTATAACAATTGATTTGCTTCTTGACTTTTATTAGTTTAGGATTGACCAATGCAAGTTATAATGTTTAACTTTAATATTTATTTTTTAATATTATTAAAAAAAACTATTTTTCAAACATTGAAGGTTTTATTGCAACTTTTGCACAATACAATGTCATGTGGATAACTACATCACATATTTTCTACCATAATTTTTGGATGCAATTGCAATATTTGTGCCATGATATTTAGATATTTGTGGGACTGATGCAAGTTATAATGTTTAACTATGATAAATAAATATTTATTTTTCAATATTATAAAAAAAATGTTTTTAAACATTTGTTTAGACCATAAATTGAAGGTCTTATTGCAACTTTTTCACAGCACAATGCCATGTGGATAAGTGCCTTAGATTTCTGCCATAAATTTTGGATACAATTGCAATATTTGTGCCACAATTTTTTAGATATTTTTTCAAAGTTTTTTCATGGTTAAACTAGACAAAAAAAATCACCAAAAATTAAAATCCTTAAAAATAGCTCATAATAAAGTAAATAACATATTTACTATCTACTCACCATAATTTAAACATTAAAAATGTATAGGAAGAATATGTAGATAAATATATTTACTAGGAGTCATTACCCATCATTACTCAAGTGTTCCTCAACACTTTGATAAGTAGGAGTAAAAATTAATTTATGCAAGCCCTTAAGGTTGTAGACAAATTATTTCTCCACTTCAAATATTAATTTATTAATCAAATTGATTTTTCTAACCACTATTAGCTTAAAGTTGATCAAATATCAATTTATTAGTGCAATCGATTTGTCTAACCACTATTAGTTTAGCATTGACCAATGCATCTTATAATGTTTAAAGACTTGTCTAGGAAGGTGACAATTTTGCCCAAAGAAACGATGAATAACCTAGATTTTCAAAAAATTTCATTGAATTTCATCAAAATTGTGTCTCCGTGGGTGAAATTGTCGCCTCTTTAGACTATGCTAATGTTTAAATTGGAAAACAAATAAATAGGGAATACAACATGTTAGAAGATTTTGAGTGAAATTGTTGCCTCTTTAGGCTATGCTAATGTTTAAATTTGAAAACAAATAAATAGGGAATACCACATGTTAGAAGATTTTGATTAACACGTACCAATTTTAGATTTCTTGTCTTCCTCCTATATCTATTTCTCCTAAATGTGCCAAATTGCTATAAATTTCTTATATGCAATCTTTTTATAAGTGCATAATTTCTAACTTTAGTGGCAACTAACTTGTAGCACTTGTTTTAGCACAATAAGAAAATGCAAAGCCTCATATTAGAAGGTTCAATCAACCTCACGAGTGACAACATTGGGTTAGTAAGTTGGAATTTTAGTGATGGATAAAAGCTAGAAATCAATTCATTTTATTATTTGATGGAGCCTATAAATGCAATCTAGGCATGACATATGTTGATGAGGTAGAGTGTGTTTCTATAATCCCAATGGAAAAAAGGATATAGAGTATACTTGGGGAATGGGACATTTAATAAGGATGTAGAGGCTCTTATAATATATCTTCGTCTAACCTTGCTAGTAGAATAAAGCGTGACTTAGGATATAAACAGTGTGTCTATGATCTTAGTGGACAAAAGGAAATCGAGTATGCATGGGGATGGGTCATATAATAAGGAGATTTGTAGGGGGTTATGGGAGGTGGGATGGATGTTCCATTTCCCACTCTCCTCCATTAGCATTATTGCTAATTTTTAAGAAGCATTTGAATTTTAACAAATATTTTGTCATACATCCAATCTTAGCACAACTTAAACAAATTTCCCAAGAGATCAAAGAAGCCACTGATCCGGTCGGTATAACCCAACTGTAAAACCAAGCAGAAGTGCGGGAAACCAAAATCCAGAAAACAGAAGAACACTCTGCTGCCACAAAGTAGGTTCTCAGAGAGCTAAGGCAACCGGTCAAGCAAAAAGTAGAGCCAATATAGCGGATGGCAGCTGAAGCCAAAGCCGAACCAAAGATATAGGAGATGTTCAGCAAGCTGTCGCCTATCGCAAACGAAATTGAGGCCAAAAGAGTCACCACCCAGGCAAAACAGTTGATTAAGGAATGACAACAGGAAATCACCGAGTTCGCAAAACTCAAGTCCTCCGCATTGAACAAGGTTCTAGAGTTGGGGCCTTGTTTGGATAGAGAAAAGAAACAGAACAGACAGAGTCAGCCTCTGAGGTCGACAGACGACTAGAAGCCCCAACAACAGGGAAATATTGACTCGGGACGAGTCAATAGCGTGTGGTCGGGACCTGTTGGGGCCTTTTTTTTGAAACAGAAACATTTTTGAGTTGCGGAGGGTTGGAGGATAGATGTCAGAACGTAATAAAGGTAGACAATTTGTTGTCATGGTTGCAGAACGTTGGAAGATAGGTGGAGCAGTAGTTGCGGAGAACACTGCAGATGGCAGATATGGGAGAAAAGGACAATCAACAGAACTCACAGTAATCAAGAAGAAGCAACAAGCAGCGGAGCAGGAAAAGAGGAAATACTGACAGTCACACTGGCGGAAGAAAATATAGGCAGTCAGCCAACGTAGAGGAGTTAGTTAATCAATACAGCATAAGGCCGATAGAGAGAGAATAGTCGTAGGAGAGCTCTGTGAGAAATTTGTTGTATTGGACCAAACTGTAATAGACTCTGCAGAGTAGATGTATGGTGTTTTGATATTGATAATGAAATCTAGTTGTTGCTGTGTGTAATGTTGTGAGTTGATTGTTAGTCATTTTCTTACCATGAATGTATGCCCAGTTTTAAATTTTAATTCAGCGTTCTAAACATGCTTGATGAATGATAGTTCATACAGAGCGGCTAGATATGTATGTTGTTTCCAGGTTTCCATAATTGTTCTTCGTAGGTGGTATTTGTCTTATACAAGATCTGCCTCCTAATCTTACTAAGGTCACGACATGCCTCGGGTGAGACACTATGCTCTCTGGAGTAGGGTGAAAATTCCGACGTTGTGCTAGATTACTGCGGAAACCTTATTGGCCTCTATCTTGAACCTGGGTCTTGCCCATAGACCTCCTTTTTCGCCAACAAATGGTTTCGTTGTCGGGACCAGAAAATTAATTTAGGAGCTAGATCATGGTATCATGGATCTCTAAGAGGGAACTACGAAGCTGGGGGTATAACCACTTAGACTAGTTCATATCACAACAAGCAGAGCTGTGACAACAGAGGGAAAATATTGTTAAATATCGGGTAATGTTTTCTGAATCTGCAAGTGACCCGTACAAAATTTTCTGGGGAAAGTTTCCTGAATAACTTTATAACTGGTTGCAGAGACTTCAAATCAAGTCACTCCCAGGAGGATCGCATAGAGTCTGTCACAAGTGGATGCACACGGATCTAGTAGCACTCAATCGGTTATGTTAAACACACGCATGGTGGATGGAGAAACTAAACACACAAATAGAAAGATAAGCATGAGTTTCCTCTTACCATTGATATGATGTACATTTATAATATAATGAGGTGACCCTTGGATTCCACATTCCAAGGTCACTTGGACTCCTTTTGTGACGGTTCAACTTCCACACCTACCTATAGAGGATTAGGTGTCCAACATTCCCCCCCTTAATCCGAAGGGGTATGTGTGAGTCTAAGAAGAGAGTTGTAATACAAATCTGCAAAGTATGCATGGTAGCACTTAGGCTGAATCAAGTCTCTGAAATGTTGGCATAAAGAGGTGGCTTAAGGATGATCACCAACATTGGAATGCAACGCTTATTACAGTTCCCAGAACTCTTCCAAAACTAGCAAGAAGTTGAGGGCTTCTGCTAGAGGAAGTGTCCCTCATATTTGAAGAGGGAGACCTTCAACCTAAAGAAGGGAAGTCTACAACTTGTGATGGTTTAAGGATGACCACCAACTCTGGAATGCTTGATGCATTTCTTGGAACTCTTCCAAAGCTGGCAAGAAGCTGAAGTCTTCTACTAGAGGAAGTGTTCTAAAAGAGGAAGAATATCAACCTCACATATATGGTTTAAGGGCTGTCCACCAACCAAAGGCATGCTCATGGGCATCCGTGTCTCTGGCTACAACTCAGAATCTGGAATGAAAAATTGTGGCTCCGGCTCGCTTAAACTGTTGTGTCTCTAGCTACAACTCTGAATCTGAAATGAGAGATTGTGGCTTAGGCTTGCTTGATGTGGCGTCGAAGCTTGTAGATGACCACCATTTTCCCCCTTGTCAGGTACAAGGTGAGATGATGGCAAAAACTCAACTGCAAGTTTGCTCAATATTCTAGAACAAGTTTTGACATGTGACTTAAACATCTTCTTGGCTGTTGATAACGATTTGACCCGAGTAGTATATTTTTGGGTAAAATCTACCTTGGAAGGATACATTGTGGAATTTTCAGTTGAGTGTTACCAATCCTTTACAAAAGTTGAAGATATATTCAGATCCGAATTGCGAGGATAAATGTTGAAGGAAATCTTGTTGTGGATCAATGCTTTAATGGTGGACGAGGGGTTGATGGCATTTCAAAGTTATGAGATGGAGACTTGAACCTCCAATACTGGGGGAAGGAGCTGAGGGAAAGATGCTACAAGTAAGAAGGGGGAATAGGGATATGGATGCTGGAACCTCCAGTAGATTGAGAGAGCAACGAGAAAATCGGAGGGCACAGATCGTTGAGAAGTGGCGGGAAAGGGTGATGAAAGAGTTTGAGAAGCAGGAGAGTAGTCGACAGGACAAGGAAAAGCCACCGCAGATGACAAAGAAAAGGGAAGGTCAGAGGAGATCCCAAGGGATAGGAGGGACCATCAAAGAAGTTAGGCAAGTGTATAGGAGCCCAGCCTGAAGAGAAAAGGGAGAAAATTCCAATGTGGAGGATGCGCGCCACGAGGAGATATCTGATGCGGAGCTACATGTTGCAATGGAGAAAATATTTTGAGAGAGGTCAGCACTCATAACATAAGGTAATTATATTCCCCAAAGTTCAAGTAGCTCTAGTCCCAACCTTCCCCTGGTACTCTATCATCCACCTGATCAAATTTTTATTAAGTTACGGGAATTTAGCAAGTTGAATAGTGTTAAGTCTACAATACAAGTATCTACTAGCTACAGTGCTAGTAATACAATCTCTCAGCCAGGAAGTAGAGGCTTTATTTTAGTACCACCCATACAAGGAAATATGGCGGGATCGTTAACCCGATACCCAGAATTTTCCGGGAGAGGTAACGATGATGTGGAGAAACATTGGTATCTCTGCGAAGAAATATGGAGGGCTCGACAGACACCAGAGGCAATTAAGTTGATTGAGTTCCAGACTATTCTAAGAGAGAGAGCTCTTCGCTGGTTCATTAAATGGTCAAAATCTCATCCAAACCGAGCTATAGATGATGTGAAGAAAGAATTTGTCAAAGAATTTAAATTACCTTAGACAAATCAACAAGGGTTGTCTGAGTTGTGGGAAATCAAATAGTAGGAATGAGAAATAGCTTGGGACCTAATGAGAAGGTTCACAGATGCGATTAGGAAGCTGAGTTACCCAATCGATCAAAATCACCAACAAGATTGGTTTATTAAAGCACTCATCCCGTTGACAAGGAATCCAATGACACAACAAAAGATTGATACCCTACAAGATGCCCTTGAGCAAGCCATGCAAATAGAAGCTATGGCGGGGTCCGCAAGAGTTTAGAGGCAGAGTAGCAGTACAAGATCCTTCTATATTAGGGCTACAACACCAGATAGCCAGCATAACGGAGAAGCTGAAAGAAATTCAACCAATAAAACCTGCAAGGCCTAATGTGTGGTGTAAACATTTCCTGATGGAAGGGCACGTGGCCATAGAATGCCCAAGGTTGCGAGGGAAAAATGCAAGAACTTCAGCAACATGGACAGAGGGAGCTCCACCAGTTGGGGGAGTTGCATAGATAAATACTCAAGGATTATATCAACCGCAACCCCACTTCCCAGGGTTCCCCACTTAACAAAATTAGATCGCAACTAACTACTATGAAATATGCAAAGGCATTGGTCATCCTCCACGAATGTGTCCAATTTTGCGGAAATATTCCAATGTCCCAAACAACACATATTGTGAATTTTGAGCTTCTACAACACATAATACAGAACAATGTAGAGCCCTCGATGCACTAGCAGAACGACTGGACATACCATCTTATAGAGTGAATGAAACTCCAAGGGGCCAAGGAGGAGGAATGAGAGGGGGCAGAACCAGAGGAAGAGGGCTAGTAAGGTGCTATAATTGTGATCAAGAAGGGCATGTAGCAAGGGAATGTACGCTACCAAGAAGACCATGGTGCTCCCAATGTAGAGTCAATACACACGCAATTGAATATTGTCCATAACTGATTAAGAGATGGAAGGAAAGAGCCAGACAAAGAGGATCGAATCTTGCCAATGCAGAACCGAGAATAGTGGAAGCTAATCCCATGCAAAGCGTATCCATAATAACCAGGGGAGGAAAGAAAACAGGGGATGATGCAGAGATTATGGACTCAGTAAAGCTCATCAAGCCTGCATCTCCAAAGAATGCTTTCAGGCCGGATAGACAAAAGCAATATTTGAAGGAGGCAGTGGAAAATTTTTCCCAGATAGGGGGGAGTAAAGGCATTGAGCTTCCATAGCCGAACTTCGAAAAAGAGAAGGAGGCTCATACAAGCACATTGATTGAGGAATGGTTCCGACTATTCCTAAGGATTGTAACCAATGCACCAATGCTAGAACAACTAAAGAAAAATCTAGAGTTGGTGGTGCAAGAGAATGCAAAACCGGGGGAGTCAAGAAATTCAATAGAAAAATACATCAAAAGGATAAAAATAAACAAGAGAAGAACCGGAAAGGAATTCCGTGTGAACACTCAAGTCGCGGGATTCCAAATAAAAGAAACAATGCTCGATCTAGGATCAGATGTCAACATTCTACCTAGAAAGACATGGGAAGCAGCGGGGAGGCCAAAGTTGACATACTCGCCAATACAGCTCTGAATGGAAAACCAATATTGTATTGTACCCATAGGAAGGCTAGAAGAGGTCGAGGTTGATGTCGTGGGAGTGAAAACATATACTTATTTTGAGGTGATAGACATCATGGGGGACAAGGATCCACATCTTGATTTATTGGGGATAGATTGGGCCTTCGAGAATTATGCAGTGATTGACTTGAAAAAAGAATTGATGATATTTGAAGACGAGGAAGTCAGGGTAACTCAACCCCTTGACCCATATCAAGTACCTCGATATACAGATACTGTTGACAACAGAGAGGATGCTCAACTTCTCGATCACCTTTACCAGATGATGGCAAGGAAGCGAGACGACTATATCAACCCAACAGCGGGAGGGACCGTAAGCTGGAGAAGTGTTCAAAGTTTAGATTTGGGCTCAGAAATAGCTTGGGATGATTGGCAACAGGGAGGATACAAGACCAACACTAGAATATGTGCTAATATTCTGGGAGTCAACTGGATTGGAACCGAGGTAAGAGGATATCCGACTCTATCAAATATGCATGCTGTAAATACATTTATTGCACAAGAAGAAGAAAAGGTACCAATAGAACATAGAGTCCCTCTTATGGATGTAGCACTGCAATCCATGTCAGCAAGATGGTGGGTCAACCATAGAAACTCACTTCAACGATGGGAAGATGTTGCAATAGCATTAAAAGCTAGATTCCAAGAAATGTCAGGACCACAACTCATTGAAAAGTACCAAGGGGATTCTAACCCCATAGAACATTTAAGGAATTGTGAGTATAATTGGAAGAAAGAAGGGTATCCAGAATCTTTGTGGATACACAGTTTCATACATTCACTAGACACAATTCCACAGGCTTGGTATTTGACAGAGGAAAAAAATAGAGGAACTGGCACTTGGAAATTAGTTGCGGAAAAGTTTATGCAAAGTTTTTATTTCAAGGGAGAAACAGAACCGGTCACAGATGCACTCCAATCTATCATAAGGGTAATATTTTTTCCAGAAATTCAAGAAGATGAAGAACTACCGCTCTCAAAGTAGAAAACTAAAGAATCAGTAGCATGCAAACAGATAGATTTTGCAATGGATGATGACGACTTAGAGAATCTATGACACTTATACTTTGAAGAGAAATAGAGGGAGCGGGATATACAGGAGGAACCAACCAAAAAAGGACTGCACTTTCTACCCCTGAGGACTAAGAAGCTAAATATTGGAAGCACAGAAAGACCCAAAATTGCGTCTATTGGATATTACTGGGATACAGAAACAACCAAGGAAATCTTCGACCTACTGCAGGAATATGAAGATTTATTTCCATATTCAGTAGCAGAGCTAAAGGGAATAAAAGGGGACATCAAGGAAAAGCGCATAGTCTTAAATCTAGATGCAAGACCAATGAAACATAGGCCTTATCACCTAAATCCAAGGGTAAAGGAAAAAGTAAAAGCAGAAATAGAAAAAATGTTGAAAGTAGGGCTGATTTTTCCAGTGGAGGAAGTAGAGTGGGTCAGTCCCATTGTAATAGAAAGGAAAAAGGAGAAATCCGAGATTAGAGTATGCGTGGATTACAAAAGCCTCAACAATGCATGCATTCATGATCCATTTCCTACTCCGTTTAGCGACGAGGTTCTCGACAATGTGGCAGGAAATGAAGCCTATTCATTCACAGATGGATTCTCAGGATATCATCAAGTGAGAATAGTCGAAGAAGACAAAAGGAATACCACTTTCACAACTGAATGGGGATCCTTTTCATACCATGTCATGCCCTTTGGACTGAAGAATGTGCCAGCGGTGTTTCCACAAATAGTGATAGCAGCATTTTGGGACTATATCCATAAGTTCCTTGAGGTATACATGGATGATTGGAAAATTGATATCTTATTGAAGAACCATGCAACTTTACTGAGAATCATGTTTTCCAGATGTAGACAACTCCAAATCTCCCTCAACCTTAAGAAATGCATCTTTGCAATACCTTTTGGGACACTTTTGGGACATGTTGTCTGTAAGCAGGGTGTTTGTGTGGATCCAAAAAAAGTAGCAGTCATTGTTAATATAGAAGCACCATAAAATGTGAAATAGTTTAGATCACTACTCGAGCATACCGGGTACTATAGAAGATTCATTTGCAACTATGCAAAGATTACAACACCATTGGAAAAGCTGTTGCGGAAGTTGGAGCAATTCATGTGGGGCGACGAATGCATTAACGCCCTCAATACATTGAAAGAAAAGTTAGCTAGTGCACCCATATTGGTTGATCCTAACTGGGACAAACAGTTCCATGTCCGTATTGATGCCTCTAGCATTGCATTAGGAGCGGTGTTAGCTCAGCCCAGAGAGACTTCTGTTGATCATCTAGTATACTTTGCAAGAAGGAAGTTGTCTACATTTGAAAGGAATTACACAAAAAAAAAACGAGAAGCTCTTGTGATGGTATACTCTCTTCGGAAGTTTTGTCATTACCTACTGGGAGGTACGTTAAAGTTCTTCACAGATTACTCAACACTGAAATACTTGGTTACCAAACAAGTGGTTGAGGGGAGAATCTGTAGATGGCTCCTACTGTTCTAGGAGTTCACCTTCGAAGTGATAGTGAAACCAGGGAGGTTAAACGTGGGTCCTGACCATTTATCAAGGTTGGATAATGGGGAGAACGGGGGATCCCTTGATGATCAGTTGCCAGATGCTGATCTCTTCAGAGTAGAAGCAATCCCAGATTATCTAGAGAAGATAATAGTGTATATGACCACAAGACAGTGCCCAAAAAAATACACGACGATCAAAAAAGGCACTTGGTCTTGAAAGCAGCTGAGTATCAACTGATAGCAGGAAAACTATATAAGATGGGGTTGGACCATGTCTTGCGGAGATGTGTCATGGACCATGAAAGAGATGATATCTTTTGGGAATGTCATAGCAGGGTTGCGGGGGGCCATGTCGGGGCAAAACCCATCGCAAGAAAAATATTACAAGCAGGATTATGGTGGCCCACATTTCACAAAAATAGTAAAGCATATGTAAAGAAATGTGATGTCTGCCAAAGAACGGGACGCCCGTCACACCGGGATGAGTTACCACTGCAACCTGTAAGAGCACTGCAGCCATTTGAAAAATGGGCCATTGATTTCGTCGGGCCAATTGCACCAATGGAACGACATTCACATGCAAGGTATATAATAATTTCAACATATTATCTCACAAGATGGGTAGAGGCAGCACCAGTAAAAGATTGCACAATAGACACAACAACTGGGTTTATATTCGAGAATATCATTAGCAGATTTGGCTGCCCTAGAAGCCTAACCCGTGATCGAGGTACACACTTCATTAATACAACAATCAAATCTCTGCTAGATAATTTTATGGTACAACATCATAAAAATAGCCCGCACCACCCTCAAGTGAATGGAACCGTTGAAGCATTCAACAAGATCTTAGAAAAGGGACTAAATAAGATATGCAATGCCAACCAGGATGAATGGGATGATAGGATACCGATGACATTATGGGCATACAAGACAACTGTAAAGAGGTTGCACAATCAAACTCCATTCCAGCTGGTGTACGGGAGAGAGGCGGTGGTACCTGTTGAATTTATCATATCGAGTCTATTAATCGCTTCAATAGTACATATGATAGATGAAGACTCAATCAATGAATGCCTCCATGAGCTACAAGATCTTGAAGAAGAGATATTCCTGGCGGAATTCCATCAGACAGTGCAAAAGGAAAGACAAAAGGCTTGGCATGACCGTCACATCAAACATGAAACGTTCACTATCGGAGGGAAAGTTCTGTTGTACGACAAAAAATTTCAAAAGTTCCTAGGAAAACTCAGAATGCATTGGATGGGACCATACCATGTCATAGAAATTAAAGATTTAGGTGCAGTTTGACTAGTGAAACTAGATGGCGAAATACTGCAAGGATGGGTGAATGGTGCACGCTTGAAGCCATATCACGAGTAAGTTCCACAATTTTTTTTTTTCAAGAACTCTCGCAACCGAGAGCAGTCAGTAGGGTAGAATAGAAACATATAGAGTTAATAACTCTCTCACACCCAAGATGAGGCATATAATAGGAATCCTAATAAAAATACATCACAACAATGCAAAAAGTAATTCCACCTGTTACGATGCGGAGACCACATCGCAACCAATTGTGGTCAGGGGGAGGTAGCGTCTAACGTGTCATCTGTTGAGTCCCAAACTTGCATCTTTCCTATACACCTTTCTAGAATTTTTCCATTTACCTGGACCTCCTAAGTCATCAACATCATTGCATATTAATCATAAAAGAGCATTTAAAGTGGTTTTTAACTATGTTTTGTGTCTGCTGTTTGAATTAGATTTTTGCTCATTAAGCTGTGGAATCTTGTCACTTTCCGCAGCCGCTTCAACTTTTCGCAGCCATTTTGTTAAAGCCTATATTGCAGGTGTCTTCAGGCAAATCAAGCCACATGGGCAAGTTGGAAATGACATTGATATGGACCGAGTCCTATTGGCTCAGTCGAATTCACCAGAGAAGGCCGTGGTCAAAGA